>APFE030795654.1:0-24963 GCA_000404065.3 Pinus taeda
AATTAATAATATTTTAACGAAAAATGTTAAAGTTTAAGTATTAATAGAAAGTTTAGGTTTTAATGTTGATGTTAATAGTGGTTTTTTGATCCAACCATATGGCTGCCACACCCTAAACACCCTATCGGGACTCCTAACCCTCATCAAACTTTTGTTACTTTAGCCATAATCCCTTACTTTAACAATTATCAGTCGTGGGTCTATGGTTTACACCCTCAAAATCTTATCGAAAGAATTCTTCAAATGTGTTAGGCTTTAAAAACCTAGGACCATACCTTTTTACCGAAATACACAAAAAAATGAGAAAACCAAAGAAAACCCCACTCTGAACGCTTTATCTAGATCTCAAACTTTATACATCTACGACCATAATTATCGGCGGATCTGTCTTTTGGTCCATCGCCTTTCCGCTATTGTTCTATATCTCCGATCTCCGATTGGCTGATTTCCACTGTCCAATTCTTCTTCGATCTAACGGCCAACATTCACTCAAAACATTTAAACTGACACGTCAATCCTCCACCATCAATCTATGCGTAGTGGATCCGATGTCCACTTCTATTTCGGGCGGACAAGTAACACGGGAATTAACTGCCTGATAAAGTGGTTTCCCTATTCAACCTCGTGCTATGTGTCAAACATTTAATGGAATCGGGTGTATGCCCTTCAATATAGCTTATGACCTATCTCTCGCTCGAAAACCACTTCCAGTGTTGCGAAACCACTTTCGCGATCCAACTGTTGTAATTTATTCATGATCCAATGACCACGATTGAATCGCACAATCACAAGTCCATTTGCGAGGCTCCTTTCGCTTTAATGCATCGATCCAATCATTCTTACAAACCCGATAAGAGTATAGGTTTCCATCGATAAAATTTCAAGTCCGGATTTCGAATCCGACTGCGTTTTGTGCTAAATATTAATGTAAATTGGATTTACACTTGCAGGAATAAAAAAATACAAACAAGCTTCGCCGACCCAATAAGGGTGATCGAATGGTTAGGATTAAATCAACACCAAAACAATGATATTTAAAAAGGCCTCGAACTTCTATTAATCCCGCGATTTAGACGTGAAGCATAAAAAATCAAAGGAATAAACACTCGCCTGAATACAAAGGAAATAGGAGCCCAATGAGGGTTTCCATAGGCTCGATAGTTGATCACACACAAAATATCATTCATTCACAATAAAATTAATTACAGAGTCTCGTCTTGGCCCAAGTACACAAATAAAATACCTCTGTTTCAAATACAATCCAAACACTATTCTTGCTCTCACTCCACTCAATCCTCTCCTAAATCCTTTCTCTCTGGCTTGATTCTTCAAATTAATGGTCTATGTTCCTAATCTGCCAATAGGCTTACAACTCCATTGTGAATCCTATCTCTCTATCTCTTTCAGAAAAGAAGGAAAATACATATATGTTCTATCTACCCATCTCCTTCCACAAATGAAGGAATTCACAATATATTTAGAAATCAAATCCTACCCTAACTAATCATTCTAACTACTTGGCTTGATCTCCACACAGGGAGGATCACTTGCCACTTATTCCCAATTCCGTTCAGAAGTAGGCAACAATTAACTACTTACATACTTTGCAATTAATAAAATTAAACAACCAATTCTTCCTCCAAACTTTCATTAGCCACAACATGTGACCACACCATCACATTGCTGGCTAGGCCTAGATGCTCCTACATCATTTTTATACTTGGAAATAAAACAATAATTATACTATTGAGGGGTTTTCATTATAACCTATTTTTTTAAAATACCCTATATTATTGGAATGTGGATTATGGGGTAGTTATTCAAAATCAGAAAAATTACATATAATTTATAAAATTAGTTCGAAAATAAGTTTAAAACATTTATCTGTCAACATTCAATAATTTTATGATATCTATTAACATTCAATACTACTATTATATATAAATAGATGAATCGAAAATCTGGATTATATAAATTAATTATATTTATATGCAGTAATTATTTAAAATAAGAAAAATTACAATATAAACTATTAAATTAGTTTAAATATAATTTTAAAATATTTATTTATTAACATTCAATACTACTATGATATATGGATAAATATATGAATGGAAACTCATGTGTCTAAAATCTTAATTAATAAAAAACATTTAAACAATTTATAAAAGAAATTCTATATGAATTAAAATTAATATGTTTTGAGATAAAACCAATTTATTTATCACTGTAAATTTACAAGCCAACACTATTATATAAACAAAGTTTTTTTTATTACAAGAATGGATTTCCTTGAGATGTGTAAGGCCCCTACATATGCCAAAAACAAGACAAAAATATTTAATACAATGAAATTTTTTGGAACAACTACTTTATCAACAACATCCCGTAACAAACATATGTCTCTAGCTGATGGTTCTAGTCCATTACAAATTCAACAGTAGCCTTATTGCCAGACAATATCAACACTAAATAGGAGTAGAATTTGCCCTAATGCACAACAATGTCAACAATAACCAATTGACATTGAACTATTAGGGTTACGAATAAAACTATATTTAAACTGGTGATGCTCCCATGAACCATTACAAATGGGTATTTGTGGGCAACAATGTTAATGTAATCTCCCACGAACCGTTTCAAGGGCGTGGCATCAGAATTGTTGTAAAGGTAACTGACCATCAAGGTTACAATGTAGGGAAGAAAATAAAGATGGGCATTCTCCAGATTCGACGTCATGAACTGATTCCCGAGTTCAAGCTCGTGAATGAATCTGCCTTCCGTCGTATAGATAGATACACATGGTCCATCATGTACCAGAGGTAATTCCCCCTCTCGATATACGAATATCTTGAAATGCTTCTCTAGTTCCCTGTAACTCATGATGATGAAAACACAGAAAATTCAAATCAAATAAGCTCTACTAAGAGTGATCGAAATCCATGTATTTAAGATATAATGAACCAGCGTGTGTATACATATTTTTGAAATAAATTTTTACTGTTGAAAGGCACGAGCATTTTAGTAGATGTTGCTGGTTGGAACAGAGAAATTCCCCGCTCCAATTTCTGTTCCCTTTCTAAAATTGTTTTCCTTATGGTTGCCCGAGTGCATCTCAGGTTGATTTCCACCTTCGAAACATTACGCCTCCCCTTCTGCATTGCTTACCATGCATCCATCCACAAAACAAAATTCAATTCAATTCTGTTCCCATTTCTTAAAACCCATTAAATTAACTAAAAATTCTTATAAAAGTATCATAAAATATTATTAAAATTGGCTGACCCATCTAAAATATTTCTCAGAATACTATTGACTATTATCAACGAGAAAACAAAAAACAATTCACCGATATTAGGTTCAATCACCTTATGGACAAAGCTGTTGCTATAAGGAATTCCGATAATTGATTCGATCGAGGCTGAGGGTGCTGGAGACTGGGATTCATGTATTGATATAGAGGGACTAGGCGAAGGGAATCCATGATTCTTTGCAAAATAAACGATAGCATCAGATTAACACGATAGGAATCGAGGAGCAAAAAATCGGCGACGATTAATATAAGATCAAGCACGAGACTTCGCTTCAGGTTACACAGTTCATACATAACGGCTAGCCTTCATGGCATATCCCCTTAACAAGAGTTCTTCCCATGTATTTGAGGGGATCATGCATTCTCCATCAAATCTCTGCAACTGTATCAATTTGCATTACATGCATAGTTCCCGACATACACTATCTTACATTTTCGGAACATACACTATATTACATCCCTCGAGAGAAGCTTCATCTAATGTGTCGTTCCATCTAATGTGTGGTTATCTGCATGGAGGAGGCCAATTGAAACGGTAAGTGATGGCTATATGAAATTGAAACTGTTAGTGATTGTCACGCAAAATCAATGTCTTACATCCCTCTGGCCACGTTTCGTATAGGAGAATTGAAATGGTGAGTGATGTCTAGGCAGAATTGAAACTATTGGTTTTCCTAAGGTAATTGAAAGAGATGGTGATGGTGATTCGTACGTTTCACAACCATTTTCAATCTTTCCATTTCATTTTAATCCTAATAGGTGGCAATTAACAAATGGTATGGTAAATTTTAATCATTCTTTGTAAAAAATTAATTTAAGTATGCTTTAAACATGTGATTTAGACATGCAAGTAAGTTAGTGGTGTGAATTCTATCCATTGATATAGTGGAAACCACTAGAATATATTGGCATCTTTCAATTTAGGCCATCCGATCAAAAATATTAATTAAGAAAATGATTAAAGTGCCCAACTCCAATAGGAGGGACACCTGTCGGTGTAATTAAATTTAATATATTGATTTTTTTAAAGAAATTATTAAGATAATTTTTTATTTTTATTTTTTAATAAAATTAATATTAATGTAATTTGGATTTTTTTTTAATATATTTTTATTATAAAATAAATTAAATCAACATTATTTTCCCAACATTATTTTTTTCCACCCTATAATTTATTTTTATAAATATTTAAAATTTTAAAAATAAAATAAATTTATATATCTTATTTTACTATTTTATTAGTTGATTAATTATTTTAATTTGGAATATTAAATTTCTAATTTTTCCAATTTATTTAGGTTTTATATAGCAGTCCTTATGATCTTTATATGCTAAATGTCCCTCCACCAATATTCAACTTAAAACATTTTAGTAAGATAAAAAAGTACTTTTGAGTTGAAAATGCGAAAGGACTCCACCAATCAGGGATCAAAATTGAACACATCAGAGCCCTTCAAAGGGTCTCTGGCATGTCAGAGAAGGAGGGAGAAAATTTTACCAGTGAAAAAAAAATTAAAAATTGATTTTGTCATTAAAAAAAAATTGGAATAATATCTTAAATTTTTTTAAGAAGGGCTGTCAAAATGTCAACTTTTTTTTTTAAATTTCATTTTTCCTGAAATTAGACTTTTAGGAATGTTGAATTTGTAAATTTATTTTCATGTTAAAACTTAAATCCCATTTCAGAAACTCCCATTTCAAAAACAACAATTTCCTTTTGAGTTGTTTTTTCTAATTGTGCATATGATGCAAGTTCTTATTAATTATTATGTCACAATTACCTTTTGATACCATTATATTTGGTAGTTTCTCAGTTGCTCCCATTTCAAAAACAATAGTTTCTTTTTGAGTTGTTTTTTCTAATTGTGCATATGATGGAAGTTCTTATTAATTATTATGTCACAATTACCCTTTGATACCATTACATTTGGTATTTTCAATTGAGAATGAGTAGATGTTAATATGGGCCATGTATTGGGTCTGTAATTTTACTGGGTTATGCCTGAAGGCTGCCCAAAGCAAGGTTTGACGACGATTTAAGTTGGAGAGGAGAATAGATTCATCATTCAGCAAACACCTATCAAGCAAGGTTTAAGCACGATTTATGCTTGGAGAGGAGCGTATTCAACAAGCTTCCTAACATATTGGATTTGCTTTGTTTGTGAATTCCCAATTCATGGTATGTTTTCATATTAGAAAAAGAGATACTAAAAACATATACACCTTTGTACACTCTTTTGTTGAATCCTAAACCTATTTAGAATTTTATTGAATTTTTTCATTCATGCAATAAATTTGATTGAGCTACTTGTATATTGGCTTGAAAGTTCTGGTCACAAAAACTGGGATATAGGTCTCCTGGCTATCCATTAATAGCGAATGCATCCGATATATTAGTTGCAGCTCATATCAAGCCTGCCTTATACACAACAACCATGGGGTTGTTGTTCCACCATTCTCCTGTTATTAAAACACATGTAAAGTTTTTTTTTCCCTCTTAAGTTTTTTTAAGGACTAGATCTAGCTTAGGCTAGCCTAACCTATGTATATATCGAAGAAAAACTATCCATTCATATCACCAATACTATTGATTATTAATTTCTCAAAACTAATGAGGAATGGTCACCACAACCCGACTAATCTATACTTTATACTATGCCCATAAAAAAAAATTATGTCCATCAAAAATGATTTTGTAAACTATATAAACCTATTGCACTCACCTAAAATGATTTTAACTTCGTCTTCGGGTTTAGGAAAAGGATGTGAACTACCCTTCTTCAGATAGATCACGATTGCTCCATGGACCGTAGCTCGGAGCCATGGGACATGAGCGTGCCACCACAAGGTTCCTTCCTGATCAACAATGATGAATCTGTATGTGTAACTTCCACCCGGTTGAATTGGACACTATGTAATATACTCGCGTCCATTGGCCCAACCTGTATGTAGTTGGTGTATTCCATGTGTACCATGATTGAAATATCTATCACTCTCAACTTTACATTATTTCTTTCATATAGTCAAAGAGGTAGGTTAAAACCCCAACGAATTACCCTCTTCCACAAGTTTAAAATAGTGAGAGGTTAAGAAGTCGATTTCAAGGGATATTCAGCATAATGTACTCTTGTTTGCTGAAATTATTTTTGTTCATTGAAATTATACACAAGACTTATTTATGCACATATCAAAGGCAATAGGGACTTCAAAAATGGCTAGATTCGTTTTTACAATCAATATCTGCAATTTTAAGAGATGGTAGATTTGAATTGAATCTGATATTTTAGGAATCTGTAATAGATATAAGTTAATAAATGGTAGATTTGAATTGAAGTGGATATTCTAGGAATCTGTAATAGTAATAAATAGTAAATTTGAATTGAATAAGATATTTCAAGAAATCTGCAATCAATATAAAAAATTGAATCTCCAAAAAACTGCCCGCGGTGAATTTGAAATGTGAATTTGAATTAAATTAACTTCACCAAAGATTGAATCACCATATTCCAATTAAGGGATATCGAAAAAATGAGGAAAAACCAATGAATAGTGGAATCCCACAGTGTCATGTTACTTACAAAAAGAGTTGGTCATGGTAACTGGCCATTTACAGTGACTATATCGTTCATCTAGCATAACCTCTGAATAGGGGTGATTTCAATCTACTCCTATAAATTGAGATTGTAATAATATAATGAGACGAAATTTAGTTCAAATCATAGTTTGATATATGCCCATTAGTTTATTCATCTCCTTTCACTCAGAAATATTATATAAAATTTTCCCGCTATATCAATAGAGAGTTACTAGAACAAGAAGACATCACAAATAGCATTAGAGAGTTGTTTTTTTAAACAAAAACATACAATGAAAGTATGATGGTGCATGTGTGATGAAGAATTTCTATGGACCAGATAGTTTGCAACGCCCACACTATGAGTATCAGTGACCCAATTGAGCATCCTGTCTAAAATACTCGTCCCACAAGCTTTGGGATTCATATGATCCCGTCCTGAGTTGAACAAAGTCTCAATATTCAGCGTGAAGTGTTAGGCCACAAAATTGTTTCAAGCGATTTGGTTGGAATCACTTACTGGCTAGGAAAATAATGAATGAGGATTGGAGATTCTAAGCAGGGTAGGAATATTTGGTGATACAATCCAAATCAACTTCCGTAATGCCATAGGTTTTCCATCTATGTTACAAAAAAAACAGGTTGATAAGTGGTCTAACATAACTTTTTAACTTTTTAATGGTCTAACATAACTTTTTAACTTTTTAACAGGGAGCACATTATTTCTATATTAATCTAAACTTTTTAATAGGAGGAGGACATGTCACGTTATTTCTATCTTAATCTATCTTAAAAAATCAAGATATCTCCGGTTGATTCTCAAAGGACTCATCACAATTATTTAAGGAAAACCACGCCACCTAAAATAACATGCTAGTGGTAGGCTTTCACCCCTGCTAGATGCCACTGGGTTTGGGGTCATTAAACTCTTTCCTTACGTCCAAAGAAAACGAGTTCTTACTCAAACAAGAGCAGTTTTATAGCATACTCGAGACTCATTATTCATCATATTTACTCTTAATTTCTAATTTATTTATTTTTATTTTGGTTCAAGGAGTATTTTAAATTTGGATAAATAAGAAAGAGGTCAATTTATTGTTAGTTTCTTTATTTATGGACAAGAAAAAAAATCAATAATTTGATCGGTTTTCTAAAAAAAAATAAACTATAATTTAAATAAAAATAACTATTTATTAATAACTTTAACATGTATAATTAAAACTTTTGTCAGCAAAATGTATTTTTCAAAATTACAAATGGTAGAGATAAATAAAATTGTAAAAATAACCACCAGAAACAGAGTACTATGCTAGAACCACCTATGCACGCATTTGTGTGGAAATGGACTTCAGCGCCGGATTCCTAACTGGCTGAGATCCTTACGAAGAGAGCCCTCTCCTGGCCTAGTAGGGCT
Organism: Pinus taeda; assembly: GCA_000404065.3. Lineage (NCBI taxonomy): Eukaryota > Viridiplantae > Streptophyta > Pinopsida > Pinales > Pinaceae > Pinus > Pinus taeda. Next base: position 8,302 of record APFE030795654.1, read on the forward strand.
AGCTACTTGGCTAAGTGTGGTTTGTGGTTACCTCAGAATTGCCTTATTCAACCTGAGGTTCAATCCAGGTGCTAACAATAGGCATTCCCATACTCAGAGTATAAGTATCTCAAGTAACAAGTATGGAAATTTACGAATATACATGTCAACAATAGACATGGTATGGACACAACCATCAAATATGGATCTTTATTTACAATCATGAATAGTTAAAACTCCACACAACCTGGATGGATGGAACTAGATCTAGGGTGTTGGTGTTCATCTCTATCAATCTATAGTACGAATCTAATGATGCGAGTGGATGTCACGAAGTTGAACATGGTAGAAACCACCTAATTATCGATCAATGATGGGAATTGTTAACAAGTGTGAGAGAAACCATCAATAATGAAAATGACTCTCAAGGTACTCCAGTACAATGTATGAAGTGTGAAAAGGTGTCTTGAAGTTGAACACTCATAGAATCATTCGATTGAAGATCAATGATGAGAACCTATCGTTGAAAATGAGAAACCTGCCATTGAGGCATGGAGGCTCCATTGTATTAAAGGAGGTTTCTAGATCATCTTCCTAGATAATGAGCTAAATTCGATAGGAAGCGATTTGTCGTAGGAATGCTTACAAATCCAATATTTGGAGTAATCCAAGATTGACTCAAGGATGGTTGACACGATTGAAGGCTATGATTTTTTAGTTTATTTTGAATGAGGTTGGACTTCTCTTGAACAAATCAACGACATGACATTTTGAATTGGCAACATTTGACTAAATAATAAGACCAAAAACGAATCTGAAGACTTTCAATGAGGTATGATCAGTTGAGAGACAAATGGATATCCCAACCTTGACACAAAAGTGGCTAAGTGTCATCTTCAAGAGCGACATACTACCTTTTACAATGCAAAACAAATTTTTCTTTCCAATTTCCCCTCGCCATTTCTGGCAAGTACCTCTTTATTTTTATGCAAGCATGAGGAGGATAACGTATGCTTGTCCTATTAGCTCATCCTTCAGATGAGTCCTTCAGAGTATTTTTAATGAACCCTAGAAAGGAGTGGTTTGGTCTCATCATGATCGACGAGTCCTGCACTATTATATGAGTCCAACGAAGGGGTAACTCGATGCCGTTTTCATATTTGAAGAGTTTGAAAAGACAGAAAATGAAAAATCGTATAGTTATTCATTGAAAAGTTTTAACGAGCCCAGAGAAAGTAAATCTTAGCATTTTCCATGTTTAGGGAGTCAAGAGAAAAACTTAAGTAAACTCCAAAATGTCATGTTTCATAAATTTAGTCCCTCAGGCTCGAAAAAGGGTAAAATACTGCAAAGAGACTCTTTTGACCATAATTAGTAAAATTATACCTTTCTTGTAAATAGTCTACAAGATTCGTAAAAGGGGTAAAGTTATATAAAGTAGACACTATTTTAATTACTTTAATGAGTTTGAAATAAGCAAGCATACTCAACAATCTTTTCATATTTCGAGAGTCATCAAAGAGCTTAAAGGTAACTCTAGGATTTCTCTTTTTCATTAGTTTAAAGAGTCTGATAAAGTGATAAAAGTATACTTGTCATCAAAATGATATATTTTCACAAATAACCCTATAATCTGTATATGTAACCTAAACAAATATCATAACTACTCGAAAAATAGTGAAAAACCTTAGAATATTTTGAAATTTAAAAGCTATAGGAAAAAAAATATTTTGATAGGCATATTTTGCTTATAAAAAAGTCAAAAAGTAAAAATTTCTTTACTATTTGGTTTTTTACCATTTAAGAGCTCTTGAGAGTGCATTTTTACCTAAATCATTAGCAATAGATTGTAATCAAACTGGTGGCCTATTTCAAGTGTCATCTTCTCGAGGTAAGAGATCATTTCTTGCTCTCTTCATTCATGGCTTTATTTTGCATTTTAATGGTAATTTTAATTTTTTTGAATGTGTTTAAGTAACTAGAATGCACTCACTAACTTATGCAGTTTCTCTTATATAGGGGTTGCTCAAGCCTAATTTTTCCAATACTGAGAAAAAACTCAGCTTGTGTAGTATTTGATTCATGCTTTCTACATAAATTCACTCCTTTTTAGAAGGGAAACTACGTAAGGTAGTGAGAGAAGCCAAAAATCGTAAAACACGCTCAAAATTTTTGCAATTTCTTTTAATGTTTGTTCTCTAACCATGATTCCTCATTGATTACATACCCTTGGCGTGTCAAAATGGAATGGCGATAGAGAGAACATGAAGCCCAAGATGTTGAAGCATTAAATGATCTAGCTATAGTGAAAGTACTTAGAAATTGTGACTTGTTAAAATATTTCATGATTCTAGGAATGAAGGACAAAATAGAACTGCTTACATGGTTACTAAAGGGCTTGAAATTTACAAGACTAATTTTTTGAAATCAGTGATCACAGACTAACCATTGAGGTTGAAGACATCTATTTCTTAATAGGATTATCATGCCACAAGACCAATATTTCATTATTTGATGGCAGACTAGGTGATGAATCCACAAAGTTGTTTTCTGAATGAGCATTGTGTTAATGGATCCACACTTCGTGGTGGAAGGATTGAGATCAAAGATATCGTATCACTTCCACTAAGGACCATAACATTTACAATTTCTCACGTATATGGTAGTGTGGCACTTCATCCAGTCTCCAGATCACAAATGAAAAATTCATTAGAGTGCTTGCAGACTAATGTGTTCAATTGGTGTGAAGGAGTTCTTACCAATTTGAAAGGACAATTGACCAAAGAAAAGAATGGAAAACTAAAGAACTTTGGATATGGTTCCATAGTAGTATCATTTGCTTTAAAGAGGATTCCTATCCTTTTCCCACAAGTTTCTATGGAAATGGGAGGCCCACAAGATCCTCGCATGTTAGAGTGAGTTTCATTGATGGCCCAATGATCTGATTCACTCTTACATTCTTCAGATTGTTACGTTACTAACTCATCATGATCGAGGATTACCCATATGTGGGTATGGATTTCACAGGTGATCCAAATATTACTCTTCTTGTAGAAATGCAATGGGGTGACATAGGTAAAGATTCTCATTTTTATTATTTTGTATTTTTTCAATTTTTGTTTTGATTTTTTCTTCCAAGCCTAATTATCTAAAACATATCATGCAGATGTGGGATCAGTTAGGCCAACAAAAATGTGGCAATTTGCTAAACATGATGAGCAACTAGCTCCTATGACATAGGATCAAGTTGCAGTAGAGACTCTGACTGAGCTTGAGAGTAATCTGGAGAGGTTAACTCTGGATATCCTGGACATTAGGATGGATGATCTCCCGTTTCTCTATCAAAGACATACTGTAAGAGTACATGCACAGATTGGTTGTTTGCTACATCGAGTGGCTCATGCCATTATCTGTTATCATGGGAGTCATTCTTTATTTCTATATATAGAGGTATATTTTTGTTTTTTGGTCTATTGGCATGTTTAGATAATAAAGGTCACGAGCCTCATACACCTTGGATGGAATTTTTGTAAACGCTCAATTTTTTTTTACATATATTATGATTAATGGAGACTACTTTTGTTTACTTAGCTTATTTTCTACAATATGTGAATGGGTATTCTTTTCTTTTTATAAATATTGCAAAGGTCTATTTAACACATAAATTTCTAGTGCATCAGTTAATGTGTTTGAATGTCATGGAACATGTTGGTATTCAATGTAATTGAATTCTCTTTCCAAGAGACAAACCTATAAAATAATTCTCAACATTGAAGAGCATCTAACTAAATAAACATGACTTAGGTGTAATACTATGAGATGAGAGTCCAATATAACAAATAAATGATGAATACCAAATTAATGACATAAGATAATAGTTTAATGACTGCACTATACTCTGCAATATTGTTTGTCATTCGCCCAAGGCATATCCCATGTAGAATCACTAACTCATCAATGGGTGAATAAATAGCCCAAGTTGTCGAAGAAAGATTATGAGTACTATGATTTGCGCCATCAACGTAGCCAATGTAATTTTGATAGAATGCCAACATCTGAAAATCAATTGTAGCATAAGATAAGTAGGAGAAATAAAATGAGTGTAAAACATAAAATTTCCACACATGTAAAATATGATACATCAATATACAATGTACACATGCAAAGGAACATGGCCCCCAAGATTCATTGAATATGACTAATTAGACTATTAGTTACTAATATGAAGATGAAATGAAGATTCATTCACGAGATCAGATGAAATACTCGACTCAAAATTTATGCAATATAGTCAAAGAATCAACTCAATTAGAGGTTAATATATTTCATTTTTTAACGAGACTGACAAAGAAAAAGAGATATGCTCATGAATTTCATAGTTTTGTTTCATTTTTATGTGAGCTTGAAATGAAAATAACTGTACTCAGACCTTCTTTCATTTTTTACGAGGTTGACATAGTAAAAGAACATCCCCTTGGAACCTTGATCATGTCTTCCAATTGGAAGGAACACATGCCAAGGGACACAGGTCGATCATGGCTTCCAAGAGGCCTTCATCAAAAGGAAGAATAGTTCTCTAGAAGAAACAAATGTTGAGGGAATCAATAGGGATAAGAAAACTGGATTCAAATGTCCCCATTGAATTTTTCACCATGTCACCTACCAGATCTAAGTCGAAAGAAGATGAGCATACAATGAGAGTTTCATCTCTATCAGTAAGTGAATGCATGGGAATTGTTGCCACATAATTAACCCATGGTGGGGTAGATACTACTTCCATATAAGGAACATTCAAGGATATCAAATGGTTGGTAGTCAAATCAAGACCAATGAGTGAAAGTTTTCAATAGTCACAATGTTTCCATTGTGAGGGAAAGACATCACTTGAAAGAGTGTGGACATAGAACTTTCATGGCATAGACATAGTCTCATCCAAGGAGAAAATTAAAATCCAAGGGGCCTTGGACTACCATAAGATCAATACAGACAATTTTACCTTCCAAGGTAATGGGAAACTTAACAAGGATCCCTAAGGGTTCACTGTTGGTTATGTTAAAAGCTAAAAAATTCTATGTAACAAACAAAAGTTGAGGGGAACCCAAAGCTTGCCAAGTGGTTGAGGATAAAACACTAACATAAGCACCTTCATCTACATTTGCGTGATGTAAATTATTACCATAAGCCTTCACAATGATTTGGAAAGGGATGGAAGAAGGAAGTTGAGGCTCTGTCAGTCTACTCCAATCAAATGAAATAACCTTATTACTTAGAGGGGGTTTCACTGAAATGGGTGAAATTATCCCTTGTGCGATGGAACATAAAGTAACAAAAAGAACCTAAGTGGTATTAACTTCAGTATCTAAGGGGAGAGTGGGATCAACCAAAAATGGAATCAAGTCAACCACTTGATCAACAAATGGCTCATCAACCTGAGTGATGTGTGTTTCACTCTCTAATGGAAGATTTTGATTGACTATACTTGGAATTAGATCAATCACTTCATCAACTAATGGTAGGTTGGGAGAAAGCTTATGATAACCAGTTAGAAGTTGTTGTTTTGGAACAGTAAGGGTTTCCAACAATTTTGAGGCTTCATCCATGTGAGGGAAAATGCGAGTTTGATGAATCCCTTTGCATAACCTACAAGGAAACATAACTTTACCCTTTCCCCTGGAACCTTAAAATCACTAGTTGATGGATCAACAGTAAGTTGATAAGAATTTTTAGACCAAACTTCTAAAACCTTTGGAATATCTGGACAATCAATAAGAAGGTGGTCAACCTTACAAAGCTTGCAAGAGTATTTGGCTTGTGACATATTTTGGATGGTTCCTCAACATTCTTCATGCACTGGGCAATGGTTTGTTGGTTTGACTCTTTCTTATCTTGCTTCTTCATCTTCTTCCTATTCTTCTTCTTCTTGTCCACCCTGTTACTAGCATCAAGACTTTCACCATGCCAATAAGAAGAAAGGGAAGAAGACATGGTTGGTGAAGAAGGTAAAGGGTCAAAAAATGGTTGGTGTTGTTAAGATGGAGAACTTGGTTGAGGTGGAAAATTTTTGGCATTTGGGACTAAAGAATTTGAAAAAAACCGCATTGGTAAACCTATCGTGAATCCAGGAAGTGAGAACATAGCCACATAAGGAGGATGAGCATTTCCAAAGTAAGAAAAAGGACTAGGATCCCTAGTAGGAGGAGTTCCTTGGTTGATAAATTATGGAACTGTTGCCATTAGATTCAAGTTTAGTGAATTTTAGTAAGAATTTTAAAAATGTTAACAATCTAAATTCACAATCCACTCCTAAGGTCTACGAAAGTAAAACAAGAAGATAACACACATTAAAAAATCTAAGGAATAAAACCATGCAAAAAACCTTTTCCCAGGTAAATCACTAGTTGGTGATTAAACCCAACGTCATAGAGATTAATGTGAGAACTGGATAGAAATAGAGTTGGTGGAATTAGTTGCGTTGAAAACCTACTGAATGGGTATGATTTGGTGCAAGTAACTTCACATATTCCATCTCGAGTGAATAATACCCTCGAAAAGGGTCCAAGTGAGTCTAATCAACGTATGGTTGAGGTACAGTAAGGACTTCCCCCCTGCCATCACCTTCAGTAAAAGCCCTAATATAATGGTCTCTAAGGTTACCGCATACAATAAATTTATCTAGGAGGACATTCGCAAATTAGATGTACACACAACGGTGGAGTAACAAATCTACATCCCCTTGAAGGTTCCTAAACATGGTCAATATGAGGTTTATCCTTTAAGTGAAGCGAGGTTAATCACTTCACTGGGTTCAATATGCTCTCGTGCTGAACTCTCACGTAAGAGGATCTTCCCAGAGTCAAATTGTAATAGATGGATTTACTCCCAGTGATATGAACCTTGGTTCAACGAATTCCAAATATTTTAGTTGAGGAAAGTTGGTATCCTTAGGAACTTACCACATTTTCAATGAAATAAGGATTAGTAGCCACACATTATGGAATTTCATGTTTTTTTGTTCCTCCAAGTAGTCCTACATCAATTAATTTAGGAGGAATCCCACCCATTTCATTTGTATGCCTGTAAAGTACTTTGTTGATGAAACCATTGGTCCTGTGCATTACTTATCCTTTTTGCATCTCCTAAGAAACTTTCCCACCATGAGGTACATGGAAAATTGCATATGTGGGTCACTTAAGGAGGATATTAGAACTCCTTGTTGTCCAAAAATGGTGTCATAATTTTCCACCTTGTCCTTGGAGACTTCCTTCTCATTCTTCTGGTTGAAGAGAGGTTTTGGATCCCCTCCAACCATAGGCAACCCCATAATTCTAGAAATGGGCATGAATAGATCTCTATGGGCTCATCCAACCACAAAAATCCACCATGTACATAGCTCAATAGAATCTTACGATACATGTTCACTTCAAGACTGTGACCAAAATGGGGGATATCTAGTAGATTCAAAATATTTCATTTTGCCGACCCTATATCCCATTTCTATGGCTCACAGACTTAAGGATGCCCTTGTTGGATTGAAATTTAAAATTATTGGTCCTCAAAAACCTAAGGAATTTTTATGCATTGCGTGACATCATGGTCAATGTAATTTAGCTTGTCGACTATGGCAAGCATGTTTCATTCTTTGATAACCCCTGGTGGAATTGGAGTTGTGAGCAGTTTATACTTCAAATATTTTGGAAATTGAGAGTAGGTCTAGTAGTGCATGAAAAGGGTGGTGTAGTGATAATTCCATTCATGCTAGGTTTCTTTGGTGTGGAGAAGAGTATTTTTTTTCAGTATATAGTAGTTGAAGGTCATCGTGGAATGCATACTATGTGGTATTTGATCTCTCTAATTTGCTCTCGGACTCTTTTCTTTACAATTGCAATTACCACAAAAGGAATTTGAATTGGATGAGATCATAGCTACTTACATTCCTTACACACCTTTCCAGCTAAAACAACTTTTGGGTGATTATGTCATTAGCTTGTAATGATTTTTCCAATATCACACAAGACGGATCTCTAGTAAGGAACTCTATTTTGTGGACATAGCCATGGTGTAGGTCATGTTCACAACCTTCCATATATAGATGTCAATATGGAACATATTTTCATCCTTAATAACCTTAATGTTTTTTGGAATAAAGACCCACAATGTCTAATCCATGTGGGTGGCACATGCCTTTTCTAGCACCTTTTTCACATTAGTCTAGTTCTTGTTGATATCATAGATTTCCAGCTATATTCCACCTTTTTGGTTACTGCTAGTACTATGTTCTCCATTTGGCTGCCTCTTCACATGGACACACAGTGATTTCAGTGAGTGGTGCATCAACTCTTCACCATGATGGAAAACTCTACTTTTTCATATCTAGCATGATCATCTCCATGGTCTCAAAGTCTTCGAGGGTTTTTGTCTTCTTAGTTTTTATCTGCAGACAAAAATAAAGCCACACACACACACACACATGTGTGTGTGTGTGTGGGTGGGTGGGTGTGTTACTAAATTTCAGTTGCATTATTTAGGAGCTCCTAAAGGGACTTTTCAATCGGGGCCAACTTCTCAATGGATTTTATCACAGGTTTACCCAATTTCAAAGGAAAGAGTGTCATCATGATGGTATTTGATAGAATTACCAAGTATGCACACTTTTGTGCTCTATCTCATCCTTTCAAAGCTAGTACAATTGCTACTACATTTGTGGAAATAGTTCAAAAGCTACATGGAAACACAAATATTATTGTAAGTGACATAGATCCCATTTTCACTGGAAATTTTTGGAAAAATTTGTTTTCTTGTCTTGGTAATCAATTATCTCATATCTCATCTTATCATCCTCAACCTAATAGGTAAACTGAGATAGTGAACAAATGTTTGGAAGGATATCTTTGTTTCTTTATATATGATAAATGAGCAAAATGGGTCAAGTGGTTATCTCCGAAAAAATGGTGATATAACAATTCCTTCTATACCACAACAAAAATGAATCCATTTATGGCACTTTATGGATATCATTCACCATCCATCACAATGTCTTTAAGAAATAATTCTAAGGTTCAAGCAACGGGAGATCACATCGAGCATCAACAACAAGTTCTCCAACTCTTAAAGGATAACCTGACTCTAACACGAAATAAAATGAAACAACAATAAGATCAACATCACCATAAGATAATTTTTGATGTCGGTGATTGGGAATTTTTACAACTACAACCATTCAAACAAATGTCCCTCAAGCAAGTTAAGAGAGATAATAAATTATCACCTAAGTACTATGGACTTTTCAATGTGTTGCAAACGATTGCTACTATGGAATACAAATTAATGATGCATGCATCTTTGTGAGTACACCTATTTTTCCATGTTTCATGCTTAAAGAAGGTTATAGATGAAAAGCTCCCAATTCAAACTACATTTAGAAAACTTGACGAGGAAGGAAATATCATATTGGAGCCTAAAGCAATAATGGAAACAAGAATTTGATAACTACATAATTGATCAATTTTAGAGTATCTCATTAAGTGGAAGAACTTACCTGTTGAAGATTCTGCATTAGAGGATGAGTATTTTATACAAAAGCATCCAAAATTGCTCAAGTGTTGAGGACACCACTTTTTTGAAGGACAAAGTCATGTTTGGTCCCTATAATGCTAGTATTTTTATTATTGTGCCCCATAGAAGCCAATTATTGCTATTGTTGCGCCCTTACATTATTATTGTTGTGTAGGCCCTAATTATATTTTGGCCTTTTAGCCTCCTATATATACCAAGGAGGTTTTGTCGTTTGAATCATGCAATAATTGTTCATTTATGTGATGTAACGGGAGGTTTCGCCTCAAAGTGGCTTATTATCTAGTCATTGATCTATCGTTTATTATGTTTTTGTGCTATTTTGATATGGATACATAACATTTGGCCCTATTCAATTTCAATCAGCTTCCATTGAAAAGTCCCTTGAGGAGCTGTCTATTTAGTTTCTCTATTTGGATAGCCCGTGCATCTATGAAATAATTGATTCTATATGGTACCAACTAATTCATCCAAAATTGACGAGGGTGCTTCAGAAATTTATTTTTATGCACCAGCAAGAGATCTCTAGTCTAGAACTATTTTTTCGTAATATGATGATTATGCCATTCCTTTTCCTTGGTTTTCTATAGATTCTGATGGAACCATGCGATGAATCTATCGTCTTCCAATTTTAGTAACTTTTCCACTATTTTTCTGCTACATTGAAATCCATCAACTTTGTTGCAACAACATATGATTATTAGGGACTATGAATTCCATGGGTGTTACTTTATCCTACCCATATACTAACTAGAAAGGTGTCTTGAATGAGAGTTTCTTAGAAGTAGTATGGTATGCTAAGAGAACTGTGGGAATTCTCAAGTCCTAGTCCTTCATGTTCATGTTGCAGACCCTCGTCAAGGAATTCTCCAGAATCTTACTAAAGGCCTCCACTGCAGCATTTTCCTGTGGATGTTACAGTGTGCTCTTTTGATAGTGCAACTAGAACTCCATCAATGTTGCAATGGTTTGATTCATAAAGTGACTTCTCTAGTCACTCATCAAGATATTGGTACATCCAAATAGGGTGACAACATTTTCAAATAAAAACCCCACTATAGTCTCCACACTACAATCCTTTATGGGTGCTACGTCAATCCATCAAGTCAAATAGTACCTTGCAGTTATAATATAGTGTCCTCCACTTATTTTCACTGATGGATTAATAAACCCAAAAAAATACATTTCCCACTTTTTAAATGAATATAGTGTTACCTACAGATGGATTGGCATTTCATCTCGACATGATGGTTTTTCCCACTTTCTGACAAACCTCACAATTATGATAGAACTCCACATCGCGATGAATTGTCAGTTACAAAGAACTGTGCAGAAAAGAAATTTCACAACCACTTTCACTACATAGTGACCTCTAACCACCCCTTCATTAGCCTCCATCAATATGGTTGGTATTTCATGTTCTAACACATAATGACAGAATATACCATCTGGGCCCAACCTGTACAAACAACTTGCAACCAACTGATAATCCATGACCTTATTTCTAGTAAGATATCTTTTTGTGCAATCATATAGTCCTATGGTGTTGTTATCATGCTAATGATGTCAACAAAGTCTACAAATTTACCATCCACCAGTTTAACATTGATTAAATATGTATCTAGTAATATATTTCTCATGTTCCCTACATCTTGACCAAAAATTATCCTAGACAAGTAGTTCACCATTGCATTTAACATACTAGGGTTTAATATCACCTCAAAATCACATTCCTAAAACAACAACAACCATATGCATATAATACCCCCAACAATAACTTGTTAACAAGGTATCATAATGCATAATGGTTAGTGTATAGATTAAAATGTGATCCCAGTAGGTATTTTCTGAACTTTTATAGAGCATACACCATTTCCATTCCCTCGCTCTCCGTTGTGTTGTAATTTTTCTCTGCCAAAGATAACTTCCTACTGGAAAAAATATTGGGTGGTCCTTCTTTTCCGCTATTGGTTGTGTCAATACTAATCCTAATGCAAATGATGATGCATCTACATGAACATGAAATTCCTTATTCCAATCAGGGAATACTAGAATCAATGTAGATAACAATTTCTCCTATAATGTATCTAGCACATGTTGGTGCTTTTTAGTCCATTGTAACTTAACATACTTATTCAGTAATGTTTCTAATGGTTTAGTAATCTAACTGTACCCATGAATAAACATTCTATAGTATCTTGTATGCCCCAATGTAACGCAAATTTTCTTGAATAAGTTTGGAGGTGGAAGATTCATGATCACTGCGCTCTTCACTAAATCCATCAATAATCCCTATTCACATAAAACATGTCCTAGTAGAATCCACATAGATGAACAAAAAATGTATTTATTCAAATTCAAAGAAAGTCGTAGATGTCTGCACCTGTCTAGCATTAGTCATAGTACCTCAATGTGTTTCCTTATTACCTGAAAACAACCTAGTCGTCTAAATAAACCCTCCAAAAATTTGTGTATGAAATCCTTAAATGTTGCAACAACCACTTGAGATAATATGGCCAATTTTTTATTTAATCCAAAAGGCATGATAATATATTGGAATGATCCCCAATCCATGGAAAATGTCATCTTATGGGAGTCCTACATGACAATTTTAATCTGATCATATCCTGAGAAATAATCTCTAAAGCAATAAGCCTTATGTCCATCACAAACATTTCACAAAACCTCAAATGTGAAAAGCCTAGGGAAATGTTCATGAACACAAGCATCATTCAATTTCCACAAATCTACACAGATCCATATCTCACATGTTTTCATCAGTTGTATGACCATCACACTAACCCACTCAAAGTCCTCAACAGGTTTTATTATTCTAGCCTTCAACATTCTTTCGAGCTCTTCCATAACCTTCTTCTTTAGTATTAGGTTTAATCGATATGGTCTCTATTGCACCTATTTAGGATCTAGTTTTAAGGAAATATTCATTTCCAACAACTCACCAGCTATGCCTTTCATTTTCAAGAAGGTGCTAAGAATAGATCCTAGCATTCTTCTAGTAAGTCACACGTCTATTCGATAGTTTCCTCATCCAAATAGTCACCAATTACTGTGTACTTTGGGCTATCCTTTTTTCCAATGTTCACCTTGAATATCTTGATTGGCTTAATATAATCCAACATAATGGATTCTATCTATGGTCCAACTACCTCATGTTCTCCCTCAGATTCTAGAATATGTAGATCTCTAGGATCCTCTTCATCATCAATCTCTTCTACCACAATGTAGCACTTTTCTAAATTGTTTGTAGCCTAACAATGCTAGTGAAATGTTTTGAGTGGTACCTCCTTTTGCTTAGTCCTTAGTCTAGGCACAACTATATTTTCCTTCATATTGTGACATGCTTCATCTATTAATGGATCATCAAAGTTAAATTGAAAAGTTAATGGGAAGTTCTATGTATATTCTTCCTAATTTTCTATACCTTGTAATATCTCCAATTCCATATATCAGTTTCAATGCATACTACCTAAGGCATGTACAAAATGGTGCACCCACTCAACCTATGGAATCTTCTCGTCTCTCCATCCTACAATACACTTATCTAAGTGAGTGGTAGGAGATTCCTCAATAATATATCTTTCTTCACAATATTTGGCATCCAATTCAAACCTAATGTGAAACAAGTGTATAGATTGTTTCCAATACATTGTTTTCTCCTTATGTGTTACCCCCAAATGTGCTAGAGTGGCTTCTAGAGCGATCTATAATGCTGATAGCCTAAGTTGATTTGGCACCTACTTATCAAAATATTTAACATAAATAAAAACATTATTTAGGTCTTATGAACTAGGAGGTTCCCAAACCTTTGTAGAAATACAACGTACTATGTAGGTTACACGTGAACATGTCCATGTGGAAACCTCATGAGGCGCTACTAGAAATTCTCCAATGCCTCTTCTAAATTCGATGAAAAAGAATTAATAAGATGCCAAATTAATGTGCCATTCCTTGTAAGATGAATGTAGTCAACATGTTAGGCCATTACATTATAGATATTGTCAAGGTCTATGTTAGGTCCCTATAATACTAGTGATTACCCCATTACTATTGTAGTTGTATCCCTTATTAATATTGATGTGCCCCTATTGTCCCCATATTGTTATTACTGTGCCCCATAGAATCCCTCTATTGTTATTTTTGTGCCTTTATATTATTATTGTTAGGTCAGCTGGGTTATATTGTGACTCCTTAGACTCCTATATATAGAAAGGAGGTTTTGTCATTTGAATCATCAAAGCATCATTCATTTGTGTAATGTAAAGGAGGTTATCCCCTCGAAGAGGCTAAATTCTAAGGTGTTGATCTATCTTTTCTATCTTTTTGTGAGCTGGTTTCATAACATTTAGTATCAAAGCTTTGGATTCTAGGGTTTTGCTGCTCCAAATAGGTCATCATTGCATTTTCGCTATAACTTTTTTCTGAGAAGTTTCAGAAGGGAAAAAATAACCAATTTGAGACAAAATCACATTGAACCTCGCATCTGAATTTCAAAGATTTTCACACTATATTTGCGGAGATATGATCTAAGTTGGTCTTTTTGCAGACTTCTGAATTACATTCCAAACAGGTGACGTGGGGAAAATAATTATAAATTTCTCTCTAATCATCGGATTGAAATTTCGTAAGAAGGTAAAGAAAGAGGACAGACTGGAATTTCTCGTATATATTTTTTAGAGCCAAAGGTCAAAAACAGGGACATGTGGCATGTCGTACAAGTTTGCTCTATTGAACTAGTCTATAATCAAGTCACCGTGGGAGATTTGGCATAACTCTTCCTTGGAGAATCCAATTTGGATCAAACTGGTGGCATTGGAAAGATGACACAGAGGGCTACTACAGGTCACAATTTTAGAACTAGACGATCTGAAATTATAGAGATACATCAAAGGCAATATGAAGCTCCTACAAAGTGAAAAACGGTGTGTAGGTTTTTTTAAATTTTTGCTTAGGCTTGGTTTGAAAAATTATTTCGAAGGAATTAAAGGGGCATAGTAGAGCATTATTATCAGTAACTGATTCCCCAAGGAAATAAAATGCAAACACCTAGTACGCAACCTGAAAGCTATAGCATGAATCATGAAGAAGAGGAAGAAATGCTACATGATATATCAAAATTACAAGACCAAGTGAAACAAATGTCACTCTCACAAAAGCTAACAGAAGCTAAGATAAATGACATGGAATCTAATATAAAGTGTGTGGAAGCTAAGATGGATGATTTGAAGATAGATTTGAAGACAGGCATGGCAGATTTGAAGACAGATTTGACAAATTTTCTACAAGAAATACTTAATAATGGTGAAAGGGTAGTAAAGGAAACTCATGATGCGAACAAAAGAAATGTTAATCATGATTTCATAGACTCTAATGTTGAATCGAAGACCCACCATATTCCAAAAATCTATATGAGGAAGTTTGATGGCAAGGATCCCACAACATGGATATTACATATGGAGTAATTTTTTGATCTCAATAATGTGCAAAACACACAAAAGGTACGTTTTGCAACTTTATATTTGGAACCAAATTAGTTTGTATTATCAATGCCTTTGCTCTCTTAAACAAATTATCACTTGGAAAATTTTACAGAAGAATTGACAGCACATTATGAGGATACAAAAGGCAACATTTTTTTTAGCCAATTGATAAGTCTCAAACAAAAGGGTTCAATAATGGAGTACATTGAGGAGTTCTGAAAATTGAACACAAGGGTAAAAAATATTCCAGAGGAGCATAGGATTGATGTGTTCATGGGGACTTTAAAGGATAATATCCAACATGATGTTCGCCTTTGGGAACCTGATTCATTAGAGAAGGCTTTCAGGTTAGCAAGAAAAATGGAAAGCAAAATTATGGCAACCAGGAAGCATACCACTCACAACTATAAAGATGGAAGTGTTGTTGCCCCTAGTCTTCCACAACCTCTATGGTTGACACCACAATAATTGGAAGAAAAAAGAGAAAAAGGGCTTTGTTACAGTTGTGATAGAAAATACACTAAAGGTCATAAGTGCGTTGAGAAGAAATTATTCTACATAGATTGTGAAGAAGAAGAAGAAAAGGAGCAAGAAAGGTCAAAAGAAGAGGATATACTCTAGGAACAAAGCCTAGATAAAGAAGAAATGAATCTGACCATATCTTGTAATGCATTGGCGGGAATTACCACTCCTCAAACCATCAAGATAGAAGGACAAATCAAGAAGAAAAAGGTAATAGTGTTGATTGATTCAGGAAGTACCCACAATTTTATTCATTGTAAGGTAGCAAAAGAATTGAATTGCTTCCTATATCCAGCACCAGAGTGTCAAGTGATGATTGCAAATGGAGGAACAATAAATTGCTTTGGAAAGTGCCATAATATCAAACTATCCATGGGAGAATATGTATTTACTAGCCCAATGCTTTCTATTCCAATGGGAGGTGCTGATGTTGTACTAGGAGTCCAATGGCTACAATCCTTGGGTACAACAACTTTTAATTTTCAAGAACTTTTCATGAAATTTTATATGGAAGTAAAGCAAGTTGAATTAAGGGGTATTGCAAGGAAACCAGGAAAGATAATCAGCTCTAACGGTATGACAAAGCTTCTAAAAAAGGAACAAAGACGTGTAATTTCACAATTATGTTCACTAGATGTTTCCACATCGAAATAATCTATTTATCCAAATCTCCAAAAAGTCTTGGACAATAATTCCAAGGTATTTGAGACTCCCAAATTCTTCCCACCTATTCGTGATTATGATCATGCTATCCATCTGATTCCGGGAAGTGTTCCTCCAAACATCAGGCCGTACAGATATCCCTATGCCCAAAAGAGTGAAATTGAACGTATGGTTGCAGAAATGCTAGAGGTTGGTAAAATTCAATCCAGTCAAATTTCTTTCTTTGCTCCAGTAGTATTGGCGCACAAGAAGGATGGATCATGGTGCATGTGTCCGGATTATAGGGATCTCAACAAGCTCACTATTAAAGATAAGTTTCCCATTTTGGTCATTGATGAATTACTGGATGAATTGCATGGATCAATTTACTTCACCAAGTTGGATCTTCATTCAAGATATCATCAAATCAGAATGAAGATTGAAGACATTC
>APFE030795656.1:0-31778 GCA_000404065.3 Pinus taeda
GTTCTTCAAAGAATTATACTTGACACTCCTAGATCCAAGGTGGATATAGCCAAACCGAAGCCAGGTCCCCATGTCGACGGGCTAGTCAGATCAATTGATGCC
This sequence comes from Pinus taeda, assembly GCA_000404065.3. Lineage (NCBI taxonomy): Eukaryota > Viridiplantae > Streptophyta > Pinopsida > Pinales > Pinaceae > Pinus > Pinus taeda. The sequence continues at coordinate 103 of APFE030795656.1, forward strand.
AACATGGCTAACCTGCTAAATCAATTGCAACAGTTGTCTTTACAAACTGCTTCTTCTATGTAGGCATCGCCGTTTATATCTACACCTTCCCAACCGATATCTATAAACATAATCCAAACTTCTAACCCCAAAGGAAACCAACAATCTGATGGGAAGAAGAAAGGGTGAGGTAGGAAAAAGGGCTAGGATGGGAAGGGCAATGTAAACAAACCTGGCAATGATGCCGGACGGGGTAGGAAAGAGTCCAAGAAAAAAGTAAAATTTCCATGCAAGTTATGCAATGGGGTCATTTGACTCATCTTTGCCTTATGATCCAAGACAATCAGTGATTGTTAGTGCAACAAGGGTCCTCTAGCTCCCAAGCTGTCCTCACTAACAATTTTCCCCAAGGGCAACAATTAGTTGCTGGCACAAAATCAAATGCTGGTACCCCCACAGGGGGAAACCAGGAAGGGGATAATTCATCAAATGTCTTCATGATGAGCTCACATATTAACATCACTACGTGATCACATGATTACGGTGAATCAGTCATCTAAGGCTAAGTCTGCTTCTAATGCCTCAGAGCTGATCCATATTGATAGGCCCTCTGTTGAGTCTATACCTTGGATGCCGAAAGGCTTCACAAAGTGATCGACCATTAAACCTAATGCTAGGGCAGTCCAGAACTACTCGACTGTAGAAGATTTTGCTCAAATTCCTTGTGCTATGTCAACGTTAGAGGTACTCGAGTCATGCCTTGCTCAGAGGAGTGCATTACTCTTGGAAATAGGTGTGGTAGATCCAAAAAGTTCTCTTATGCTCACTTTTGATATGTCAAACGTAAAAAAGAGAATTCCCCATCATGTGGCTTTCCAGATAAAGTCTACATATCAAAATACCAACATCTTTCAAAACGTTATCGATGAGGGAGCTTCCACATGTGTGATGTCCATGTCATGTTGGAAGGCCATTGGATCGCCTCAAGATGTTCCTTCGCCAAATCTATTGACGACATTTGATGGACATTCTTATAGGCCGCATGAGATTATTCTAGCCTTTCCCATCTATGTTGGGGGAAAGGTGGTAAATATTGAGGTAGAAATAGTCAATGCGAATCTGGATTACAACCTCCTCTTAGGCAGGAATTGGATTTATGAGATGGATGCCATAGTTTCATCATTATTTCGCACCCTTTGTTTTCCTCATGAGGGGAGGATTGTAAAATTTGATCAGATGGACTATTCTTCGGGTGACTCCCACACATCTTCTGATTCTACTATTCCATTAGTGAACAATCCCAAGCAACCTGTAGAGAATTTAGGAGTTGGGATGTACTCTTCTTTAATGGGTATTTTTGATCTTCCTTCTCCTATAGCTATAATCAATGATATTTCATCCTCCAAGATACCTTCTTGAAGAGAGTTCTTTTGAACTCATTATTTTTTGAACCCTTGTCCTTTACCTTCATCTAACACCACATTAGATGGAGGGAAGGTAGGTGGAATGGCATGTCCTATGTCTGCAACAGAAATTGCTTATCAGTCTATTATTAACTCTATAGACTCCCATCCTACTTCTTTCTCACCAAAGGAGTTAGATGGAGATGTGGCTCTGGCCTGGACCCTTGATTCAACTTCAGCTTAGGATTGCTTAGATACAGTCTTACCATCTAAGGAAGCAATCTTGGAAGCAATGATGGGTGTTGGTAGACCATGAGATGATCTACATCATCATTCATATTTCCTCCCTCATTTGCGAAAAATTGAGTCAAGTTTGTCTAGTCCTTCTACTAGTGATGTTCATACAATTTTAAACCCAGCCCCAACACAATTTTCTGCCAAAGGTAACATGTCTGTTATGTCACAAATTGTACTAGTGAACATCTCTAGGAATCCTAACATAATCAAAAATATCTTCGTCAGAGCTGACTATTCCCCTAAAGAAATTCAAATATATATCGATCTCTTCAAAGAGTTTCGTGATGTGTTCGCTTGGTCTTATGAGGAAATGCCTGGAATAGATCCATCTATTGTCCAGCATGAGATCAACACATACGAAAATGCTAAACCTATTCGTCAAAAACTTCGACTGGTTAACCCTAGAAAAGCAACAACTATCAAAGCTGAAGTCAAAAAGCTGCTAAAGGTGGGTTTCATATACCCCGTTCCTCAAACTAAGTGGGTCTCTAATCCAGTCCTCGTAGACAAAAAGCAAGGAATGATTCAAGTATGTATTGACTTTAGGGACCTAAATAAGTCTTGTTCCAAAGACAATTACCCCACACCTTTTATTGATCAAATTATTGATGAATGTGCGGGTAATGAAATTTTTTTGTTCATGGATGGATTCTCTGGTTAAAATCAAATTACTATATGTCCAGAAGATCAACACAAGATAACCTTTATTTTTCCTTGGTGTACATACAGAAAGATGCCTTTTGGCCTCAAAAATGATTTAGCCACTTTTCAGCGGGCCATGTCTTATGCTTTTCACGACATCAAGCACGTTATCAAAGCATATCTGGATGATCTAGCTACTCATTCTCGAAAGAGAATTGATCATCCTAATCACCTTCGGTTGATCTTTGAGCGGTGTCATTTTTATAAAATTTGGTTGAATCCAAATAAGTGCGTTTTCACAGTCACATCCAATCAGTTATTAGGATTCATCGTGTCAACAGAGGGGATTCATGTTGATCTCTTCATGGTTGAGGCAATACTTCAGTTTCCTCCCCCGTCCTCCATATGTCGACTTCAAAGTCTCCAAGGAAAAGCAAATTTCTTGAGATATTTATAGCCAATTACACCGAGATCACAAAAGGATTTATGCATTTGCTTAAGAAAGGGGTCCCATTTTTATGGGATGATTTTGCGCAATGATCTTTTGATGCTTTGAAAAAGGCTTTAACCTCTACTCCATTGTTGAGTCCACCTGATTATATCAGAGATTTCCTCTTGTATCTTGTTGCAACATAATCAACCATTGGTATGGTTCTGGTTTAGGAAGATGTTGTCTTATGTGAGCATGTAATCTACTATCTAAGTTGAGGCTTGATAGGTCTTGAACTGTGCTATTCATGCTGTCCAGTGGCTTCGGCATTACATTCTGCTTCGAAAAACATTCATCTTTGCACCCGCCAATCCATTTCAGTTTGTTTTCAGTAGGCGAGTGATTGGGGGTAAATATAATAGATGGATTGTCATTGGGCAAGAATTCGATCTCGAATTCATGTCGGCTAAATCTAAGAAATATTTAGTATTTGCAGAGTTGATATCAGAGCTACCTTGTGAGGAAGAAATTATTCATGTAGAAAATTTTCTTGATGAACACTTATTTCTTATTTCTTCAGAAGATCCTTGGTATGGGTACATCATTATATATCTCTAGACTTCGAAGTTCCCGCTCTCTTTTTCCAAAGATGAGCGTAGAAAGTTGCGTCACCTTGCTAAGAATTATGTTATTATAGGTGACACATTATATCGTAACCGGATTGATTCAATCCTCAGATGTTGTTTAACCTTGGAAGAAGCACAGTTAGTTCTTAATGATTTCCATAGTGGAGCTTATGGCAGTCATCTATCTGGGCTTGCAACAACCCAAATTTTTTTGTGAGCAGGCTACTTTTGGCCTTCGACTTTCAAAGATTGTATTGTAGTGGTCAAAAGATGCCATCCTTGTCAGTGTATACTTGGAAAATGCACACACATCCAGTTCCTCTTTTCCCTGTTATCATCGTTGGTCCTTTCACAAAGTGGGGAATTGATTTTACTAATTGTAATCCGCCTTCGGCAGGAAATCACAAGTATATCATAGTGGTCGTAGAATACTTTACGAAGTGGGCTATGACCATGCCTACTTTTAAGAATGACATTGAAACAATGGCCTTGTTTCTCTTCAATCAAGTTATTTCCCAGTTTGGTATCCCTAAAAAGATTTTCACTGAACATGGAAGTCATTTCCAAAATCAACTAATCTCTGAATTGGCTCTTAAGTTGGGTTTCTGGTATGAGCATTCATCTCCGTATTATCCTCAGGCCAATGGTAGTTTGATCTAGATTTAAACAAGAACATAACACATTATAGAGATAACCATAAACACATAGATGCAATGGAAATAATACTTCATTTCATTAATTTAAAATGCTGAAATATGCTTACAAACAGAAATGGAAATAAACCAACTAGGGCGATGGTAGCTTATCTCTGAGAAGAGATGTGGTGGCTACATGCCTTTGAACTGTGTTACAATGAGGCTCAAATGCCTCTTTATTGTTAAGAAATAATGGAAAACCCTAAACATCCAAGAAACTAACCCTAGAAGATGAAACACCAAACTGTAGGCCCCATTTGGGTAAATTGGTACATCAACTTCCTGGGGTCATAACTTTGGCATACGATCTCCGTTTGACGTGTATAATATCTTGTTAGAAAGATCTATCCGAGAAATATCAGTGTCAGAAGAGCAACATTAACCCATGGCCCCATGTTGCTCCCATTTTTCCCAAAAAACATCGTTTAGGGCCTTAAAACGACTCTGGAAGTTCAAGACCCGAAAAACTGCTAAAAATAGCAAAACTATGCTAAAATTAAGGGAACTGAAAAGCTGAAAGAGACAGTTTTGTGGGTCCAAGTGGGATAGGTGGGTGGCCACCAACATCCACTTGGAGTATTCCTCCCCCCTTAGGAAGCAATGGTCCCCATTGCGTTGAGTTCCTCCATCTAGTGAACTTAGTCCCTGGAGAGTTGTTCTGCAATCTCTGATGTGTCCAGTAATGGTGGAAAGCAAGGTCAAGGGCGTTCCACATTGAACACTTGGTAAAAGTGAAGGAATGGAGGAATGTTGTGCTCCAAAGAATTGTTTCCCATGGCCTTCGTAATGCTGTAAGGACCATGTCAGAGTGGTCTGAGCTTATGATGGGTTCTGGTAAGGCGTTCTTTCTGCCGATGCAACCAGACTTTGTTGCCCACTTGAAACTTGTGTGGAACCCTTGTGGGTGAGGAGAAGCTATTCCTGTGTTCTTTCATGACCGTATCCCTCTATTGTTGCATGGAGGAACCCTTCACGGGGGTCATGGATGTGGCGATGATTTTTTCCTTACTTTGGGAGAAAACGAGACAAAATGAATTTCCTAGTCTGGGAGATGAGCTAGCTACATTTCTTAGCAGTGATCAAAGAGGTGGCGATAAATGGGGCTACCTCCGGTATCCTGTATAATGAATTAATCAAAGAAGTAATAATAGCACAAGGCCTTGACTCACACACAACCTGTCACCTCCACAAGTATGGCTGGCCTAATAATACATCACAAACATCCATAGGTGTAACATCACACAATACCTCATCTGTAAAGGGCTTGATGTTGTAGGGAAGGAAACACTGTTGGCGGACTCAGAGATCTCGTCCTTGGTGAAGCCACCTGATACTATACAGTTGCTGGTGTGGTGTAGTCGACAGGCCCAACTGCTTCATGACCTTTGCTGAAATGAAGTTTTTTTGGCTCCCACTGTCAACAATGAATTACAGCGGCGAACCCTTCACCCACATCTGTGAGTGGAAAAGATGCTCCCCTCCTCTAGATCTTCAGGCTCATTCTTTTGGACCTTGGCGGTGGCAACAGTGGCGATGGGCTCCCCATCAATGATTTGCTTCCCTTTGTCATTCCCCTTGTCGAGTTCTGACTTAGGGTCAGAACATGCATATGATTCTAAAGCCTTCAACTCGGCCACCAGCGGCTACTTGGTTCAACACTCACTTGTGTTGTGACTGGGGCTCTTGTGGAACTCACACCACTTTCTTGTGTCCTTCTTCAGCTTTGTGGTGTTGTTCTTTTCTCGTGGCTTTGACGGGTTGTCTTTGGTTGCCTTGTCTTAGCTTTGTCCTTGGTTCTGTGATTTGGGGAAGCCTTTCCCTTGCTTCGGATTTGCAGATCCAAAGTCTCGCTTCTTTTGTTTGAACTTTTGCTTGATTTTGATAGCATATCGGTACGGCGTGCCGAGCGAGGAGATGTTCAAGAACTCCATCTCTTCCTGGATGTATCTGGGTAGGCAGCCGTGGTATTTGAGTACCAAATGTAGCTCAGAGTCCTTGATACCAAACTATGTGCGAAGGGTGTGAAAAATGTTTGTGAACTCTGGAACATCTTGGCCCCTTCCCTGTCACAGCGTGGTCTAGTTTATGTATTTTTCCTCATAGCTTTTGACAGGGTAATACTTCTCCTTAATGGTATCCCAAAATGAATTCCAAGTGGGTGCAACTGAAAATAGTGAGCCCATACTTTCATCCTTCAGCTCGTAGTAGGTTTCCCACCAGTCCTTGACGTGGGAGGCTGCTTTCAGAAGAGAGAAAATAATATTTTCCCTACTGGAAAAATCATGAACAGAAAAATACCCATCTAGCAGATTTAACCATTTATCTACGACATCTACGTCTATTTGACCCTCGAAGATGGGGATTTCAAAATTAACTTGTACCTTAAAGGGTGTGACATTTCCAGAGTAGCTGTTGGAAGTAGATGCATCACCTCTGGGTAGCCACTGAAGGATCTACGCAAAGCTATCCATCATCGCATTCCTTTGCCACTCGAGGGCTTCTTCAAGCAAGATTTTGATAGGATCTCCTGCCCCCTCGTCTTTCTTCTCATTCTCCATGGGAGGTCGTCGAGATTTGTGAGGCTGGTCTTGCAAAGGTTCGACCAGTTCAAGCTTAACTCCTTATATCCCAACCTCGTTGGGGACATGCAAAGAAAAATAAAGAAAAAGTAGACCACTCTGATACCGATCCGGATTTAAACAGGAACACAATAAAATACAGAGATAACCATAAAGACAGATATGCAGCGGAAATAATACTTCATTTCATTACTGTAAAATACTAAAATATGCTTACAAACAGAAATGGAAATAAACCAGCTAGGGCGATGGTAGCTTATCTCTAAGAAGAGGTGTGGTGGCTACATGCCTTTGAACTGTCTTACAATGAGGCTCAAGGGCCCTTTTATTATTGAACAATAAGAGAAAACCCTAAACCACCAAAACCCTAACCCGAGGAGATGTAACACCAAGAGTTTGTGGGCCCCGTTGGGGTGAGTTGGACATCCAACTTCCCAAGGTCGCGACTTGGTCATATTATCTCCGTTTGACGCGCATGATAGCTCGTTGGAAAGATCTCTTCGAGGACTATGACGAAAAAGGTGATTTTAGACAGAAAATCGCTAGGCGGTAGATTTCCCAAAAAAACGTCGTTTAGGGCCTCAAAACGGCTCCAGAAGTTTAGGACCCGAAAAACTGCTAAAAATAGTAAACTGCGCTATAATGAAGGAAACTAAAAAACTGAAAGAGATAGTTGTGGGGGTCCAAATGGGATAGGTGGGTGGCCACCAACATCCACCTGGATCATTCGGTGTGTTTCATAAATGAAAACGTACCAGGAAAATCTATAAATTGTACATCGGTATGTATATTTTTAGATTATTCCTGGTGCATTTGTAGTTATCAAACACACCGCGCAAATAATATTAAAAAATATAGCTCAGTGTGTTCGATAACCTAAATATTTTGTATCGGTGCGGAAAGGTTATACATACACATTGGTGCATAAGTTTGAGATGCACTGCGATGAAAATGTATATATGTGAACCAAAAGTAGTGCATCATACGTATGTATGCATTGTCTTCATTGCAATTGTGGTTGATAGTGCATCAAAGCCAATGCATTACTATTTTTTTGTTGCACCAATTTTTTTTTAATTGAAATTTATGTTTCCATATTTATAAATACATTTATTTATTTATTTATTTTTATTTTTATTTTTTATTTATTTTATTTTTATTTTTTATTATTTTTTATTTTATATATATGAGGCTAACGTATTTTATATGTCAATCATGTAGCATACACATCAACAAAGGGATCAAATGCAGGAGAAGGAGAAAATGGTAGACCAATACAATTTGTTTTGACCATTGGAAGCCCAAGAGAGGGAGAGAGATTTATACCCTCACCTTATTAGGGTAGCGAACCAAGTGCTCTTAAGGAATATGGGCCTCCTTAAGTACTATGAGGAGGCTACATCCCTAAAGGAACACTCTATCTGGTTGGAACATCTTATCCACCCGTGGAGTGTCTAGGAGAAGGCTTTTCATGTCAGTCCTAAGGCATGGTATAGTCCCTCTAAGGAGGACATATATTTTATCACTATCCTATCTAGGAGAGGGGAGGTTTTTTACAAGGTCCCTAATGTCCCCCATGGGGTTGCAATAGAGAGTCAGCATGTCTACTCTCAGATATATGTTGGGGCTCATAGAATCTTTCCAGTAGATTTTCAGGTTCATGGTGGACAACTACAAATTGCTTCTCTTGTTGCAAAAGAGGTTAGGTGCTTCTCATTATGAGTGACCACCATTGCACATTGTAATAGTGACGGGAAACACATTAGTTTTCCTCTTTTTTATTATGTCGATTCTTTGATTCCGGTACCATGGTGTATCATATGGTCAACCATTTTTTTGAGGGGGTTTTGTATGGATTTAGATAGATGTCGTGCGATGATACATGGGAAGACGAGATTCCATTTCGCTTAAGATATTTTTTGTTTATTTTTTAGAGGTTTTTAGAGACAAGGCCTATATTTGACCATCACCCTCCTTAATTGATGACTGAGGTGCATATGCGCATTTGGGGCCAGATGATCCCAAGAGGGGCCCACTAGAGTATCCAACCAGAATTTCCACCCAGGAACTAGCACTACTAGCCAGTGAGGATGACCACAAATTTATCTTGTCTACATTTACATATGCGAGTATTGATTGGAGAAAGTGTCCTAACATCCTCTTCACACCAGATGATAGAGGTAATATTATTTTTTCTCTAAATTAATCTAGTTTCATTTTACTGTCTTAATTACTGGGAATTAAATTTATTTTAGCATGTTCTTTAAGTTTTTTTATTAAATTTTTTAATGAAACTATCTAATTATTGTTGTGTACTATATATTTTGTAAACATCGTCACATTCCTAGGGGACGTTCCTCCTCCCCCTTTGGGGGGAGTAGATGAGGAGATGGGTGAGGCCCAAGAGGGTGAGACACATCATTAGGGGGCATGGGCATTCAAGCCCATAAGGCTAGTTTGAGATATATGATAGACTATTGCAACATATTGTCTAGAGTTCTGGTTGAGGAGGGAGTGCACCCTGTGAGGGCTCGAGACATCAACATAGATCCTAGGTTCATGGATCTCTTAACGGTCTATCTATGATAGATGATGACTCTTATGCATCATATCGTCAGACCTATAAGGTTACTAGCATAGAGGAGGGATGTAGGGCACGCAATGATAGATACTTCATATGAGCCTTCGTGTACCCCCTTAGATCATGATTTTTGTCACTCACTACTCATTCATTGCTTTGCAAATGATTGGTTGTCTAGGATGCATAAGAATAGTGAAGTTGAAGCCATTTCCTAAGCCACAGAAGCTATCAGAGCTTGATTAGACTCTCTCCATTGCATTGTTCTCAGAGAGAGCTTTCTAATGGTATATAGAAGTCCAAAAAAGGAATCTTGCATCATAAGTTAGAGCCTACTGAAGATTACCTTTAGAAGACCCAAAAAAAAAGGAAAAAACCATCAAGGGATGAAGACAAATCGCAATCAGAGGTCTGAGACAAATTGCAATCGCAAATTGGGCTTTCTGGCATGCAAGGGATACTGGCGAGGTGCAAAAACAACGATATGTCGATCACCGATATCGCATATAGGCAATCAGCGGGTTTGAGTGAAGAATTTATCGAGACATTGATAGTCAGGGTCTGGAGGCATAGAACATCCCGCAATATTGGCGATCGGTGCATCGACATATCGGCGGAGCAAAGGGCTACCACTCTAAAAAGATTGTGGGGGGCTAATTGTGCGATGTAGTGTTACATCTTCGGGGGATACCGAGAATCATTTACAAAGGAAATGTGAAACAAAACCAAGACCGGCCCGCCACCTTCTCTCTCCTCCACGTGGAATCGACATATCGGCAAAGTCCGGGAAATCGATGATCGGTGGGGTTTTCATTCAAAGACCATGCAGGGGCTGATTCTACGATACAATGTAAAAGCTTTAGGAAAGGCCGAAAACCAAATACAAAGGAATTATATGGAAAAAAAAAGGCTAGGCCACCCAATTCTCTCTCCTCCACATGGCAAAATACGGTAAATCCCATAGTACCGCAATCCCACAGTCTCGCGATCTTGCAGTCCCACATCCTGCAAGCCCTACATATTACATCCCACATCCCGAAATATCTTTATATCGCAGTCCCGCGATCCCGCATCCTTTAACATCGCAGTCATACACACTCCAGTACCTTGTGTTATTGCCAATTTTTGATATAGTGTTACATTGCCGAGGGAGGTTGAAAACTATTTACAAAGGAATTTCATTGAAAAACTAGGGCCTGGTGGTTACTTTCTCTCTCCTCCATGTGGCGGTATGGCGAGTGATGTGGTAGTACGGAAGGTGACGTGGCTGTATGGGGACACGTGTCATTTAGTTTTAGTGTTTTCAAGGGTCCTATGGGGCCATTTCCAGGTGACATGTGTCACCACTCACAGGGTCACACGTGCCGGTGATAATGTCACCTCGCAGATCGGTGATCGTAGGTGCCTTGGGAAAAGCTAAAGGTAAGGTGCATTTAACGTCAGGATGTAGGATTCTGAATAACAAAGGAAAATCCCCCCCCCCCCCACAACAGTGGAAAGCCTTAGCGTCCAAAGGGCTAAGCACCTGGTTCCAGCCCCCAATCATATGAGGAAAATTATAGAAGGGGCTATAATAAAGGGGGCTAAGGGGGAAATAAAAAAAGTGCTCATTTCGCCTGTTTCAGAGATAAAAAGACCGTGCTTGAGAGTCTTCTCTGTTACACTATAATACACAACCCCAGGCCAAATTAGGGCACCGATTGTGTTTAGCAGGACTTTAACGGCAGAAATGACAGGATCGATGCTAAAAGCAGCTGTAACACTAAATACAGAAGATCGAGCATTCAAAAATAGGAAGATTTGGGTGTCGATTGTATTCAACAAGACTTTCAGAAATGACAGGGTCGACGCTGAAAGCAGCTGTAGTAGTAAATCAAGAAGAGGGAGCATTCAAAACCAAGTATGGGCGGACTCGGAAATGGCTCTTTGTGACCCGCTTCCAAGGTCAACGCCGAAGGCACTAAAGTCCGAAATGACGAGAGTTAGCTGAGAAACACATGAGACCATACCATGAACTAGATGTATCCTGAAGTTGAAGTAATTACAGGGAGGGGCACGAAGATATTGCATTAATGTTTCATCTGTTTTGTGATCTTGTGATGTGCTTTCCTTTATGAGGAAATTATTGCTTTTATGATGTTTTTTGGACACAAATCCTTCCCTGTCCGCGACAGCAAGTTGATATGACAGTTGAGACTCGACCGAGGGATATTTTATATTGTATCATGGTTGATAACTCACCCTCTCTTCTTATAAATAGGGGGTAGCAACATTGAATAAAGGTTCTGAAATCGGTAAAGAAAGGCTGATATTTTTGTGAGATTGTATCACTTAGTTACATAGATCTTGCAAAATATCATAGGAGTAGTGGTGATTCCCCCTTTTAAGTATTACAGTGTGTTATTTCCTATTTTCATCCATTTTTTCTATTTTCTCCTCTGAATTCATGAAATAATAAATGCCAGAATATTTCATACTTGCCTACAGATTCATTTGCATTGAGTTGTTAATGCACATGCCTGTTTGGTGGGTTTAAATTATATCTTTAAACTGGACTACATGAATCATAGCATACAAATTCTTTTCTATTCATTATATGTACTTGTAACTCAGATAATTGTAGCAAATCTCATGGTTTCAAGCTCTGTGTTTTTAATATAGAATTCTTGGTGCTTTGAGCTCTACATTTTGAGTTATCCCTTCTCTTCGTCTTCTCCCATTTATTCCACAAAGCTGATTAAACTGTAAGCCTTTGAAGTGCTTGGTCTCCACTAATTTCTGTTATATTTCTGAGAACCGTGTATATGTAGAAATACTGAAATACCTGACTTGCATCTTTGGTTGAAAGAACCAACTCATGCCTCTTATATATGTGTATAGAAAATAGGTGATGTCTCCTCCTGCTTGAGAATCATTTGAGACACACCAATCTAGATGTACCCAGGCACTGGTCTTGTAAGCAATCTAAGGCTATCTCTGGGAGCTACAACATCTTCTGGCGCCGTTGTCGGGGAATGTATTAAAGGATTTTTACCCTGGGATACGACAAATTGAGCACCCTTTGTGTAGGTGAGTGAAGTGTATTATGATTGCATTCACATCATCTTGGTGACTCCACTCCCCCCCTCATTATCATTCATCATCCTAGCTTTTAAAAGGCCTCATACTACCTCATACACCTCTCAGCAGAAAGCCCCATTTGTATCGACCCTGAAAAAATAATTTTTAGGAAAGTCTATAAAGAGAAAACTCCCCCTGCCTGTGCTACCATCTCACCAGCCTTTGCAACTTCCTCCTCCAGTTCTCAACCCACTATTGCTCATTATTCAGGATTGGCTCCTAAGATCCTTACATACCCTGCTTCCAGTCTAGCCACTCAAAACCCTATGGTTTCGACCTAAGTTCCTCATCTAAATTTTCACCCCCTTCCTTTAATTCAGATGGCTCTTCCAGGATTTTTTCTAAATAAGTGTGCACCTCTTGATTTACCTCAGCCCCTAAGTGTTGTGCCCTAGGACTACTTAAAGCTTTTGCCTAGGTTTAATGGGGAAGATGAAAATTCTTCTCAGAAACACATTCAGGCCTTCTGTGCTTTTGCTGTGAAACTAAATGTAGAACAGTTAGATGTGGTCCTAAGACTTTTTGTACAGTCCTTTGATGGAGAAGCCAGAAAATGTCTTAAAACCCTACCAAATGCCTCCATCATCACTTGGGAGGAACTTGAAACCTCCTTTGCAAAAAAGTGGGGTGAGAATAGAAATCACGAGTAACTCCTTGCAGAGTTCAATGCCATCAGGAAGAAGCCAAAGGAGGATATCTCAAAATTTAATAAGAGGTTCAATAAGCAGTATAACAACTTGTTTGCTAAAATAAGCCTCCTTTAGCTGTTTCTCGTGTAGCTTACTTGGGAGCATTTGAATTTGACTTTGGTTTTACCTTAAGAGAAAGGAAGTTTCCCACTTTAGATCAACTCCAAGTCGATGCTCTTGAAGTAGAAACAAATTTTGCCTCAACAGGGAAGTCGAGTGGGAAGTAGGAAACCACTAGGAATAGAAGAGCTAAAGAAGAAGCTTCCTCCTCTGGTCAAATAAGAGAATCACCAGACTTGAAGTTGGAGGAGTTGTATAAACTTATCAGGAGTTTGTCACATAAGGTTGGAAAGCTAAAAACTGATAACAAGAGTCTCTCCAAACAGAATGCTCAAGGAAACAACTAGGGATATAACCCACAGTATAGAAGGCCTCCATTACAAATATTGCCAAGGCAAAGAAAGTAACAACTGGATCAAATCCCTCGTCCTCTATATTTAGAAGATGATCTTGATGAACAATGGTCAGATACATAGGAGATGTAGGGAAACTATATTTTTCTTTCTTTGAAGAACATGAAAATATGGCTCGCAAGGAGGCCAGCCATGATAGAGAAACAACAACAAAGGAGGAAGATATAGATTATTATTGTAAACAATTTGTAGATTTCATGCAACCACAACTACACCAAAAGTATGATCTAATATCTTCAAGAGATAGATCAAAGGAGACAGAACAACAAGAAGCAACTGCCCCCAAAATATTCCCTCGGTACTAGATAAAGGGAAAGGTAAGCTGAATCTTGAACCTGCCAGGGTAAAAGTCCACCTGAATAAGGAAAAAAATAGCTCATAGGGGCACACAACAAAGGAGGCACTTGTTCTGTAAAAAAATACCGGTGGTAGTGAAGGATAAGAAGAGCCGAGAGGTATAGAAAAGACCCAATCTAGATTCAACCTTCAAAAGGAGCTTTAAAAGGTAAAGATTTATGTTCCACGAACCGAGCTTCTGAATCAGCCTACCTGTAAAGCTCATGAATCTCAATTCATGCATCCATTAGTCTCATCACCCACGTATGATTCTATAAATCTTCAGGAAGAGAGGCCAATGGTGGTCTTTGGGCTGTATGTGGAAGAACTTCATCCTTCTACTGCACCTTTCTATGTGACTCTGGGAATCCATGACCTTCTTTTGCATAATTACATGTTGGACTTTGGAGCCTCCCACAACCTCATGCCATTGGAAGTAATAGAACAACTTGGCTTGCAGATCACCATACCCTACAAGGACCTATACTCCTTTGACTCCAAGAGGGTCAAATGTTTTGGAATGATAAAGGATTTGGTGGTGAACTTGGCTCAGATCCCGATGAAGAGCATGGTAATGGACATAGTAGTGGTAAATATACCCCCTCATTTTGGCATGCTGCTATCTAGATCTTGGGGTTCCAAGGTGGGGGGCTCTATCAAGCTAGATTTGACTTATGCCACAATTCCCACTTTTGAAGGTGAGCAAAGGACGTTGTATAGAGAATCCAGGTTTGTGAAAACTGTGACCTCAGCTAAAGGCTCAAAAACATCCCAAGTGTATGGAAAAGAAAGTGACCTCTCCTATCTACTCCTAGAAGAAGATGAGTCTATATTAGAAGAAACATCAATCCACCTAACATGGAAGTTAAAACATCAGCATGCAAATGAAAGTAAAGTATGGAAATTATATTTTGATGGAGGCAATTCAAAAGAGGGAAATGGGGCAGGAGTATTGTTGCTATCTCTTGAGGGTCTCCTGATACCCCTCTCATTCAAGCTGGAGTTTGAAGCAACTAACAACATGGTGGAGTATAAAGAACTACTCCTTGGGTTAAAGACTGCAAAAAATATGAATATTGAATGCCTAACAATTTATTGAGAATCTGAGTTGGTCTTAAGAAAAATAAAAAATAAATTCCAGGCCAAACACCTCGGATTGAGGACCTACCGCAATGAAGTGTGGGATTTAATTGAAAACTTCTTCTTGGATTTTAATATCCAATTTTTTCCCAGAGAAAGAAACATAATGGTTGACTTCCTTGTTGTAGCTGCAAGCACTTTCAAACCCCCTCAAAATGCTCTCCTCAAATATGAGGTGGAAGTCAGGTGTAGACCCTTCGTACCTAATAACATCAAGCACTGACAGGAGTTCAAAGATGATGATAAAGTGAAACAATTCATAGAACTCGTTGTGGAGTTTTCTAACTCCACCATTGATCAAGAAGAAGAAGCAGATCAAGAAGCCACTTCATGGAAAGACGCAGTGGCTGGGCCCAAAATTTTGCAATTGAAAGGGAATACTATCCCTCATGGACTCATCCCAATAGAAAGGATTTTTAATAAATATGACATAGCCACCAAACAAAGGGCTCCTGAGATGGATGATCAAGTACAATATTACAACATTGGTTCAGAGGAGGAGCCCTAGATGATCAAGTTTTCAAAAGGAATCCCCTTGCATTACAAACAGAGGTATTTAGATATTTTCAAAACCTACAAATATGTTTTTATTGGTTTTATGATGATTTGAAAATGTTTGATACTAACATCATACAACATAAGGTTCCTTTGAAAAGCGGAATGAAACCCTGCAAGCAAAATCTTAGATAGATAAATCCACTCTTAATCCCCTCCATTGAAAGGGAGGTAAGGAAGCTGCTCCAGGAAAAGATCATAGTACCTTTAAGATACTTTGAGTGGGTATCGAATTTGGTCCTGGTTTGGAAAGAGAATAGAGATATAAGGCTATGTGTAGACTTATAGAATCTAAATAGGGCGTATTTGAAAGGCAAATACCTACTACCCAAGATGGATAATATATTGCAGAAGGTGGTTGGTTTAGCCAGAATGTCCATGATGGACAGGTTCTCTGGATACAATCAAGTGGCAGTTCATCGTGAGGACCAGGAAAATACCGCTTTCACCACCCCATGGGGAACATTCATGTATTCTCACATGCCTTTTGGGATGATAAATGCAGGGGCTAGATTTCAGATATCCATGGACATAACTTTCATGGAGGAGCAAGAAAAATTCGTGGTGGTCTACTTGAATGACATCACAGCCTTTTCTAAGATTGAGGTGGAACACATCCTCCACTTAAAACTCACCTTTGAGAAGTGTAGGAGATATGGTCTCTCCCTGAATCCTAGGAAATCTCAGTTCGCAGGAGGGTGTGAAGATCGATCCTAAACGAGTTGAAGCCGTTAGCCACATTCCGCTGCCTAGGAATAAGAAATAAGTCCAAGCCTTCTTGGGGAGAATAAATTTCATAAGGCGATTTATACCCAACTATGCAAACATAGTCAAGGGTATTATAGAGATGCTCAAGAAGGGAAACGAAGTCAAGTGGATCCTAGTCCCTCATGATTACTTAGTAGAATCAAAGAGGCTTTGGCTGAAGCCCTAGTGTTAGCCAACCTGGACTATTCAGTGCCTTTCTGCATCTTTTCTTTCGCCTCTCCACATACCATCGTCGTTGTGCTGCTACAAAAAAATAAATCTGGTTATGAGTTATGAGTAGCCCATTGCCTTCTTCAGCCAAGTTCTAAGGGACATTGAGCTAAAATACAATATATTGGAGAAGCAAGCCTATGCACTGGTAAAGGCTTTGAAGGCATTTCGCGCGTATGTGCTACAATTAAAAATCACAGTGTTTGTCCCAATGAAAATAGTCAATGACATCCTAGTGCAAGGAGACAATGAAGGAAAGAGGGGCGGGTGGATAGTGAAAATACAAGAATATGAGCTAGAAATAAAGTCTACCAAGCTCATTAAAGGCCAGGGGTTGGCCAAGGTTTTATCCAAATCCAACTGCTAAGCACTAGGGATAAACTTGATCATAGAGGAAGGAAGACCAAAGGATCACTAGAGCAATATTAAAACATATGAGAAGAAAATCTATGCCAAATATGAGGGATCACCTTGGTATAAGAACATCATTCGTTACCTCTTATTCCTAAGGTGCCTATTAGGGCTAGATACATCCAAATACCGAAGCCTGAGATTGCAATCATACAAATATATCATATCCAATGGCCTACTCTATTAGAAGGACCATATGGGGGTATTGTTGCTATGTTTGGTGGAAGGGGAGACCCATAAAGTGATTGGGGAGTTTCATGGAGGAGTCTGTGGAGGGCATTATAGCTGGAAGACCATGGCATACAAAATCCTCAATGCTAGATTATACTGGCCTATAGAGCTTGGGGATGTTCATTCCAGAGTGAAGATGTGCCAAAAATTCCAAGTGTTTGCAGAAAGACAGAAGTTCGCTCCTCTCCCCCTGATTCCTGTGCATGTGGAGGAGACTTTTAGATAGTGGGGACTGGGCTTCATAGGGGAGATAAACCCACCATCCAGTGGCCAACACAAATGGATATTAACAACCATTAACTATTTCACCAAGTGGGTAGAGTCCATTCCAACGAGAAATGCTACAGACCTAGTGGTGATAAAATTCATGGAGGAGAACATACTATCCCACTTTGGTTGTCCTTTCAATATCATCACTGATAGTGCTGAGGTCTTCAAATCTTCCAAGCTCACCAACTTCTGCCATAAATATAATATCACAATTGGGCACTTCACTACATACTACCCTCAAGGAAATGGCTTGGCCGAGTCCTCAAACAAAGCTGTGGTGAGGGTGTTGAAGAACACTATCACTGAAAATCAAAAGAACTAGGACTCCCAACTGAAGTTTACTCTATGGGCCAGCCAAGTAATGCCTATATGATCCACTAGGAAATCACCTTTTGAGATAGTGTATGGCAAGGCTGTTGTCTTCCCAATCCAACTAGCAATGCTAGTAGCAAGGTTGCTACAAGAAGTCGAGGAAGAGCCAAGCGTCTTGACAAGAAGGATAAATTAGTTGGTTGAGCTTCAGGAAAACAAAGAACTAGTGGAGGCCAAACTGTCCAATTACCAACAAAATTTTAAACCTCTATTTGAGAAGAAGGCTAAGGTCGTACCTCTTCATCCAGGAGATTTAGTTCTCAGATGGGATGTCTCATGGTAGGACAAAGGTAAACGTGGAAAATTCGATCCACTATGGTTTGGCCCCTTCAAGATTGTAAAAGGGAGAGGAAACAACACATATCTACTTTAAAACTTGGATAGTGAATTTTTGGAACTTCCAATAAATGGTCAATTCCTCAAATTTTATTTTCAAAATTAGAAGTACCCGTCTTACACTCATTGTAAATATACAGTGTGTGTATTGCAATTGTTAGTTAAATTTTCATTTTATGTAAAAATTTCTACTTTCATGAATGTTATCTCTTGATTAGAAGTGACTCTAATGCCCAAAGGAGTATTTTGTTGTGTACAGGTTCTCAGCGCATTGCTAGCAAGGCACTATCCCCAGGTGGAGCCAATATTGTCACTCACTACTCAATCAATTATTTGCAAATGATTGGTTGTCCAGGATGCATAAGAACAATGAACTTAAAGCCATTTCCTGAGCCACAGAATCAATCAAAGCTTGATTAGACCCTCTCCATTTCATAGTGCTCAAAGAGAGCTTTCCAATGGTATATAGAAGTCCAAAAAAGGACTCCTAGAGTAGAAGTTAGAGCTTGTTGAAGATTACCTTTGGAAGACCCAGGAAACAAAGAAAAAAACACTAAGGGATGAAGACAAATCGTAATCGGAGGTTTGAGACAAATTGCAATCGCAGATCTGGATTTCTGACAAGCAAGGGATACTTATGGGGTACAAAAACAATGATCCACCAATCGCTGATATCGCATATCGGTAGTCAACGGGTCCAAGCGGAGAATTTATCAGCATATCAACAGTCAGTGGGTCCGAGAAGAGAATTTATCAGCATATTGGCAGTCGGGGGCCCCAAGCACAAAACATCCCACAATATCGGCGATCTACATATTGGCAAAGCAAACGGATACCACTCTAAAAAACTTGCGGGGGGTCAATTGTGCAATGTA
Organism: Pinus taeda; assembly: GCA_000404065.3. Lineage (NCBI taxonomy): Eukaryota > Viridiplantae > Streptophyta > Pinopsida > Pinales > Pinaceae > Pinus > Pinus taeda. The sequence continues at coordinate 19,118 of APFE030795656.1, forward strand.
GTGTTACATTTTCGGGGGAGGCTGAGAATCATTTACAAAGGAAATACAGAACAAAACCAAGATTGGACCGCCACCTTCTCTCTCCTCCACATGGCATCGACGCATTGGCATATCGGCAAAGTCTGGGAAATTAGAAATCAGAGGGGTTCTCATTCGAAGACCATGCGGGGGTCGATTCTATGATACAATGTAAAAGATCTGGGAAAGGCCGAAAACCAAATGCAAAGGAATTATATGGAAAAAAAAAGGTTGGGCCACCCCCTTCTCTCTCCTCCACATGGTTGAATATGATAAATCCCACAGTCTCGCAAGTCCCTCATACTACATCTCGTAATATCGCTATATTGCAGTCCCGCTATCTCACATCCCGTAACATCTCAGTCCCGCACACTCCAAAACCTTACGTTATCGTTGATTTGCAATATAGTGTTACATCGTCGGGGAAGGCTGAAAACCATTTACAAAGGAATTTCATTGAAAAACTAGGGCCGAGCGAACCCTTTCACTCTCCTCCATGTGGTGGTATGGCGAGTGATGTGGCAGTATGGAGGGTGACTTGGTCGTACGGGGGACGTGCGTCATTCAGTTTCGGCATTTTCAGGGGTCCTTTGGGGCCATTTCTAGGTGACACGTGTCACCACTCACAAGGTGACACGTGACAGTGATGACATCACCCCACAGATCGGTGATCATAGGTTTCTTGGAGAAAAGCTAAAGGTAAGGTGCTTTCAGCGTCAAGATGTGGGATTCCAAATAACAAAGGAAAAGGGCCCCCACACAACAGTGGAAAGCCTTAGTGCCCAAAGGGCTAAGCCCCTAGTTCTAGCCCCCGTTCATATGTGGAAAATTACAAGAGGGGCTATAATAAAGGGGGCTAAGGGGGAAATAAAAAAAGCGACTGTTTCGCCTGTTTCCGAGATAAAAGGCCTGCACCTGAGAGTCTTCTCTGTTACATTGTAATACGCAACCCCGGGCCATATAAGGGCGCCAATTGTGTTCAATAGGACTTTAAAGGTAGAAATGACATGGTCGGCACCAAAAGCAATTATAGTAGCAAATCAAGAAGAGGGAGCATTCAAAACCAAGTATGGGCGGACTCAAAAATGGCTCTTTGTGACCCACTTCCAAGGTCGATGCCGAAGACACTAAAGGCATAAATGACAAGAGTTAGATTAGCAACACAGGAGACCATACCGTGAACTAGATGCAACCTGAAGCTGAAGTAATTAAAGGGAGAGGCGCGGAGATATTGCATTAATATTTCATATATTTTGTAATCTTGTGATGTGCTTTCCTTTATGAGGAAATTACAGTTTTTGTGATGTTTTTTGGACACAAAGCCTTCCCTCGCCAAGACAGCAAGTTGATCTGATAGCTGAGACTCGACCTAGGGATATTTTATGCTGTATCATGATTGATAACACGCCCCCTCTTCTTATAGATAGGGGTAGAAACATCGAATAAAGGTTCTGAAATCGGCAAAGAAAGACTTATATTTTTGTGAGACTGTATCACTTAGTTACATAGATGTTGCAGAATATCACAGGAGTAGTGGTGATTCCCGCTTTTAAGTATTATAGTGTGTTATTTCCTGCTTTCATACATTTTGTCTATTTTCTCCTCTAAATTCATGCAACAATAGATGCCATAATATTTCATACTTGCCGACAAATTCATTTGCATTGATATGTTAATGCACATGCCTGTTTGGTGTGTTGAAATTATATCTTTAAACTGCACTACATGAATTAACATACAACTTCTTTTCTGTCCATTATATCTACCCGTAACTCATATAGTTGTAGCAAATCTCATGGTTTCAAGCTCTATGTTTTTAATATAAAATTATTGGTGCTTTGAGCTCTACATTTTGAGTTATCCCTTCTCTTCGTCTTGTCTCATTTATTCCACAAAGCTGATTACACTGTAAGCCTTTGAAGTGCTCAACCTCCACTATTTTTTGTTATATTTCTGAGAACTGTGTATGTGTATAAATATTGAAATACCTGACTTGTATCTTTGGATGAAAGAACCAACTCATGCCTCTTATATATGTGTATAGAACATGGGTGATGTCTCCTCCTGAATGAGAATCATTTGAGATACACCAATCTAGATGTACCCAGGAACTGGTCTTGTAAGAAATCTAAGGCTATCTTTGGGAGCTACAACAATGATGATGAGGGTGGTGATCATGATTTTGGTAGTATTACCCCATTGAATCATAGTTAGAGTGTCGGTGATCCTTCTCGTAGTACACCTCCTCGTCATTAGTCTAATGATCACATGCCATAGCTAGAGGATGTGCATCTTGTTTCGCCTGAGAGATTAGACCAACCACCTCCTCCTCCACCTCATAGTTCGATAGTTGAGGTAATGATTGACCATCCATCATCTTCTACTATAAATCAGGCGGCCACAAACCATGCTATAGACCAAGATGCCGCTACTACGTCTGTTGTATCAGATATTCGATAGCATTCATTTGACTTGATGCAGTTGTTTGGCTTATATATATATATCTATATATATATCTATATATATATATATATGGTGCATTTTTTCGTTCATATTTATGTACTTAATTTATATGTTAGTGTTGGTGTGTATATTGTTAGGTCATGTTAGATATGTTCATTTAATGCGCTTGTGGATAGATGTGTATGTGATAGTATTTATTTGACATGAGATGTATATTAATTTGAGGATGTGTGTGGTGATGATGTTAGATTACAATGCTTGTGTTCTGTTAGATGTGATCACATTGTTGATGCCTAGTTAGATTATTAGATAAGTGGGCTAGCTAATGACGTTTATGTGTTAGAGGCGTATATATTTAGATGATGGTAGTGAATTTGAATGTTTATCTTAGACGATGTTTATGTTTGTCAGATGGTTATCATCATGACGTTTATTTTTATGAAATAATATTTATTATAGATTATGTATTGGTGAACTTATATTAAAGTTTTATATAGGAAATTGCATGCAAAACAACTTTAAAAAAATGCAAAGATATTTTTGTAAATTACAAAGTTTAGTATGGTTGAAGCCATGATTGTAAAATTATGATAAATATTTTTCTATTGGTTAGATAGTTCATTAATATCATTCTAACTTAATTAGTAAAATATTTCAATACTCAAAGAAAAATAATTAAAGGTAAAATAATTTAGTTAGCTCATAATAAGACGAAAATGTATAACTCATCCAATTTTTAGTATAAAATATCAATAATAATGAATTATTCAAAAACGCAATTTAACCAATGAAAAATTACACTATGGTCGATCTATATATAGAGATAGAAAACCAATACAACAAATCCATTTTAATGACAAATTTATCAATCACTAAAAGGGATTAAATCTCTTGACATGTACATCTTTTTTCAAGTTTTACATTCTAAAAGGAGATTTTTCATATAACGAGATTCGATCCCTCTTGGCTCTTGGTAGATCCATTGTTAATATGGATATGCATTGTTTTATAAAATTCAATATATTGTTAAATTTAAAAAACTTAAATGACAATTTTTAATAATTAATTTAGATTTAATATAACTTAAAAATTTAATTTTAGTAAAATTTAATTTATCACTAAAGTTATGAGATTTTCAAGAAATTTAAATTTAATACTTATAGAAACTCTTACCAATTTAAATTAAAAATTTCTCTCTCTAAAGATGAGGATCAAGAAATGTAAAATAAGGCTTGTGAAGTTATTTGTAGTCGGGGATTTGCTCTATTGGAAGTTCTCCCTTAAAGAGACAAGTGAACTATTTTCTAGTAATAAAGATATAACATTTTGGTGCTATTTTGGTTCTTTATTTGCTATTGTACTAGTTTAAATTTAACCATTTTTAATAATAAATATGAGTTAAATAAAACAAAAAGCATACTATATTAGATTTAAACTTTTGAAAAATAATATATTTGATTATTTCTTAATGAATAACTCAAGAAATATTATTTTTTCCACATATTTATCACTAAAATTCATGTTTTCACATTTCTCCTTGCTAATATTACGTCATGTTCACAATGATAAAGACATGTCTACTTTAAATAATTTACTTGTAAATACATAAAAATAGATATTTATTTTACATAATCTAAATAGGAAAGAAAAATGCATCAAGAAGTCTATTAGAAAGTCAAACAAATATCTCTTAATATCCATCACATTATTTATCATTTAATCTTAGCAATAAAATATTTATTAACTCAACTTTTATTTATAACTACCATTGAAAAGAAAAGTCAAAATTTTTCCATTACCCATGAAGAAAAAATTAAAACCTCTCTACATCCATGTAAGCTAATTTTTTTCTCTTATGATCCATAAAAAGATGTAATTAACATTTTATACATGCATAATACCTCCGTTTAGTTTACATAATGTTGAAAGAACTAAAATTTACATATAGTATACATGAATTTACGTCTTATATCAAGAATTTAATCTTGCATATTAATACACATTTTTTTCATTGTTAAATTTATCATAAAGTTATCACTACATGATTTATATTGATTTTGAACTAAACTAGAAGAAAAAACATGTGAATTGATTAATAAACCAATAAGTATCTAAATTGAGAATAAATCTTCAATGTTGTTTCTAAATTCACTATTTTCTCATTTTGGTTAATTCTTCTCATTTTCCTATTTGAGAATGATTGTGACCTTGAACCCTTATTATCATAGATATTGTACACAATTGGAAATACTTAGTTTTAAGTGTAAAATTATTTCCACAACAAAAAAACATGTTAAAATGTTTGTGATTCTTACCAATTATATAAAATGTCAACAAAACGAATAAAAAAACAACCTAATTAGCGAAATAAAGAAAACAAAAACATACAACAATAGTATAAATGATTAAATAACACAAGTACATATCACTCTCCATTGTTATCACTTTGATTATATTCCTCCATTGGCATAATAACACTGTTGTTCTCAAAAATATGTTTTGATCTAGGGTTGTGTCTTAATATGAGCCGCAAATCCCAATCCAACACATTTAGGTAAAAAAAAACCTAGTTGCAGTGTTTGGGAGAATGTAAGGCTCCCTAGCTTCATGCCACATCTTTCTAGAGTTGATAGATATCAACCCATTAATGCGATCTTCATTTACATTATTATGATCAAAGGTGTCCTACCACTTGTACCTAAAAATAACACATTGGAATGAAGAGAAATCCACTTGAATGATGTATTATATCTTTCCAACGTAACCTAACGTCCCCTGCATTAGGCTTTAATCATGGTGGCTAGCGAGACTAGATTGGTTGAAATCTACTTCCACTCCATAGTCTTTTGTCATGAATCCATAATCGACATCCTCCATGTGAAAATGATATCCATATGCCCACATAGATGGAAAGAAATGCACCTATAAAAAAGTGAAAAAGTCACAGTGTCATGTGTCTAATAACCCGAATGTAATTATATATATATATCTATGTGTGTGTGTGTGTGTGTTTCTGCGTGTTTGTTACAATTTAAAGGTGCATTATGAAGTTCAAAATGTACAAAAGGATAGTATTACTAAGTTACTACACCCAACCCTATGTTTAGTGCATCCTCTTCAGCACATAGGTAACGACAAGATGCATCGTGTTTCTCTCTAACTTTATTAGAGATTGTTGTAGTGGCTACAACCACCCTCCAAAATTTTTCCTTCACTTTGTTTTGGAGCCTTCCTTCTCAAAATCTTAACATCATGTCTTGCACTACTCAGGTACTTATGTGTTATTTGAAGTTATCTTACACTTTGAAGCTTGTGTTCGCTAACTTGTTTCTTCCGAACAACCACAAGATGACCCCGTGACTTGGTTCACATATGGTTCTTGCATTGTCTTGGAAAACTATGCAATCCTAGAGGGAAAACAACCTTGCTCTCAAGAATTGCACAGAGCAGCCCGATAGCCAACCTTGCTCTCCAGCAATGCATAGAGAAGTCTGATAGACAACCTTGCTCATAGAAATTGCATAGAACAACTTGACATTGGGCTTTGGCTTAGGAATTGTGCAGACCCAGCTCACATCTTGTCTTCAACTGGGAAATTGCGTAGTCCATGAGAGGAAACTAGAGCCACTCATCCCAAGAATTGCGTAGAAGCATTCCATCAACTGATGTCTGATGCATGTGCTAGCAAGTTGCCTTAGTCACAATGTTGCCTTCATGGTTTTCTGTGAAAGGAATGAAATCCATGAGGATCACATTGCCTGCTCGTTGTTCGCATTCACATTTCGAGGGCACGCACTGCAATGGTGTGTCACATTGCCCACAACCTCCATCCACTCTTATGATCAGATGATGGGAAAGTTGACCCATGCTCTCTATCATTATGATCGAAAAGCACTCAATAAAAAAAAATCTACAATTACGGAAAGCACCTGATGAATCTCTTTTACAATTTTAGAAATGTTTCCAAAATATCGCTTTTCAAATCCCAAAAGATGAAATTGATTGAAAATTTCTCAACGAAAGATTTTAGTATCTTCTTCACATATATGAAAATCTTCATATCTTAGAATCATTCGAACCCCTCCCAACATGCCTCGATGTTAGAGCTTCCCAATTCGAGACAAAAAAGGTTGCTATCAGAAGTAACCCTCTGTTTGCTTCTCATCAAACAATTCTAGCTCTACAGTGCAAGGTGGGAGAAGTTGCAAACCCATCTATTGAGCTGTCACAACCTCCCACCCCACCTACTTTGGATATCTATGCATATTTTTCTTGCAAGCCTGTTGGTTGTCATGTGAACTTGTTCTCTCAACCTCTATCCTCTCATTCTCTTGATCCTCCAAATTGTACTGTGTTTTGTTCTCCCATTCCAGACTCCACATTCGTTGTTCACGAGGATCAAGTTGTCAACAGAGTTGGTGTTTATCAACCAACCTGTGTTGTTATTTATGATGAGTATGTGTGGGAATATGAAGAAGAACATGCGGTAAAGGATGACCTCCTTCTACTCGCACCTCATCTTCTATTTCCTGAAATCTTTGGCATTTCTCATTTTTCTTGTGAAAATCCATCCCAAAATGTTTTTACTTCCCATCATTCACAAAACACACCTGATGTCAGTTTGTCATTGCATTGCGGAGAGGACACATCTTTCTTTCAAAATCATCCCAACCTATCATCTTTTCTTTCTAGAAACTCAGAGGGTGAACATTCTTGTTTTTCATCAACCCCTCTCTATGATTCGTCAAATCATGATGATGCTGATGGATATCTTGAATTTTATTATCATGGGTGCCATGATCTCTTTATTCCTTCATTCGATCACGATATTGACTCACTTGATTGTTGATCTTTCTAAGCCATCAGTCTTTGATGATCTACCCATCAATGAAGTGGAAGCCCCTCAAGATGTCGAGGCACTTCAGCCCGCACTAATGGTTATGTTAGGTCCTCATTGTCTTGAGGACAGTTCCACTTCTCATCAGAAATCTATTGAAACACCCCAGGCTCCTCATCACTCTCATGTTTGCATTGAAGATCAATCTAGTTTACAAATTTCACATCCTCCACCTCGATCACATGATGTCATCGCTCATGCATTGGAAGAATCATGCACGATGAGCACTTTTTCTAAGTGAAAGTTGTCTTCCTTTTTCATGTTTTCTCATGTGTCATGGTCAAAAGAGTGTACATGCTCATCGTATGCACATAGTGTGTTGCAACACCATGATACATCAGCAGAATTTTTGTCTTGTGCTTTTACTCTTTTCTTTTCTGCAGATGCATTCAAACTTCGAGCATGTTGGTATTTATTATCTTATCTTTGTCGTGTGCTAGTTACTTGAATATCTTTCTAATCAACTATGCCTTCACCAACATGGATCAGCCAATGCGCCGATGGCTGCATTATAAATATTACTTTATGTGAGTAGGCCCATGCATTGTTTAGCGTAGGAGTAGGAGTAGTGTTTTCTCTTTGTTTGCTTTACTTGCATTTTTTCTTTGCTTACTTGTTTTTCTTTCATTTCATTTTGTTCGTTTCTTGTTTGTTTGTTTGCTAGTTATGCACCCATAGGTTTAGCTTTGCATGAAACTGTGTTTGGCTCTTGAGACAAGAAGGGTGAAATACAAGAAGACTTGTACAACAATCAACAATTGGTTATCTGTTGTCCTCTCTCTTTATGAAGAGATTGTTGTCTTTAGTCAATGATACCCTAATGGAAAATACATTCTGTTCAGAGTGAGTCTTGGTGAAAACACAACACTTGCACTTTTAACTAGTACTGCCTAATCTAATCGGTTTTTCTATATTCGATTAACCCTTTTCATCTCATTCAAGTAGAGTAAGGTGAGTGGGACAACCTTAACGAGTATGTCAGAGGTATATATAACATACTTCTCTGAAGGGACAACCTCTTCTGCTCTCAATATGTGGGGATCCCTCTTCTGCCTCATGAAATAAATAAGTGCGTATGCACGGTTATTTGAAAAATGAAAAAAACAAAATAAAGGCGAAATAAGAGAAAGGATTCCGGCGCGAAGAGGTGATGCAAGTAACTCCATCGAGGTACTGACTATACTTGCTGGAAATGGAGCAATGCTTGTGTTCCTACATGACTTTGTCGAGGTACTATCTCAGCCGACTGGCAGCGGAGCAACACCAAAGATGAAAGTAAAACTCTGATAGTTATATTACTTGTGTATCAATATACCCCTCTTCCCCAATCGAAAGAACTTAGTTGAATTGTCTTGGTATGTGTGCTAACCGATCAAGAGAATGGTAGGGAATATATCTTTAACTCAAGTTAGTGTAAAAGCCATGACGATCAAAGAATCGAATAATACTTCCGGAGGAGTTAGACTCAATTTTCATGAAACAAGGTCCATACATAGAGTTGGACATATACCAGTGTATCACCAGTGTTGTAGTGGCTACAACCAACCTCAAAAAAATTTCCTCTGCTCTGTTTTGGAGCCTCCCTCCTCAAAATCTTAGCAGCATGACTTGCACTTCTCAGGTGCTTTTGTTTTATTTGAAGTTATCTTTCACTTTACAGCTTGTGTTTGCTAACTTGTTTTTGCTGACCAAACACAAACTGACCCCATGACTTGGTTAACATCAAGTTCTTATGTTGTCTTGGAAAATTGTGCAATCCTAGAGGGAAACCATCCTTGCTCTCACGAATTGCACAGAGCATCCCAACAGTCAACCCTTCTCTCCAGAAATACGCAAAGTAGTCCGACAAACAACCTTGCTTATAGAAATTGCATAGAACATCGCGGAACTAGAATTCAACTCAAGAATTGCGTAGACCTAGCTGGCAACTTGTCTTCATCTAGTAAATTGCATAGAGCATGAGAGGTAGCCAGAGCCACTCAGCCCAGGAACTGCATAGAAGCATTCCATCAGTTGATGTCCGATGCATGTGCCGGAAAGTTTCTTGGTTCTCTCCAAACCTACGCAATCTTCCCATGCATGCATGGCATCCTTTCCCGGAAAAAGAAAAAATAATCCCTAAAAACTATGATGTATTTTTAGCACTGGGAGTTACACTCGAGTTGATTTTAGAAACTTCCCTCCAAGTGTCGCATTTTCCTAGATTTGTGGCATGCGCATCATAAACACTAAACCTACCAAATATGTTAAATGGACGTCCTAGAACTCATTTTTCACATTCAATCTTGGAGCTCTGACATTCCCAAGGAATCTAAGAACCTTTGGCACAATCTTCATGAATTTTCTAAGTAAGTTTTTCTTTTCATGTCTTTTGTTGCCTTTTTTGTCACTTTTCTTTCCTTGGCTTGTGTGAGTGTTGTTTTCCAAGTTTTATAGAATGACTGCTAGCATTTTAATGTATTTTAATTTGTAGAAGTGTTTTTTCAAGTTTTGTGTTGCATTTCCTTAGTGTCGCATGCATGACCTTGGTGTTACACTAACGGTTGTCATTGCGGTGAATCACTTCATGAGCTTCATTTTTCTTTCGTTTGACTAATTCTTGAAATTGCTCTGATTACATGCATGTCCATTCACCCATATCTACACCATATTTGCACATGAATTCAGTCCTACAGATTTTCAAGTCATCCTTGGGCAGATTTGGGCTACCTTGGCTCGGATCTTGCCTTTCCCGGCATGCACTGCACATTCCTGGGACTCAAGGCTTTACCTTGGCTCCAGAAATTGCATAGAGGTTGCCTGTCACTGGCTTCCTAGATGTGATATGCACAGTTCTAGGAGACAATACCTAGTCTTTCCCCTGGGATTGCACAATGTGCAATCCTGACCAGCAATCAAGCCAGACTGAACTATGCATTGCATAGTTCCAGTCCGCAGCAAGCCAAGATGGACTATGCTATGTGCAGTTTCAGCTAGCAGTCCGCTCACTGGCAGTCAAGACTGTGCAATGCGTAGTTTCGACTAACTGTCTCCCTACCTCTCAGAGTCATAATTGCACAATCTTTCTGACTAGTCACCTGGTTTGTTGCATGAACGATCCTTAAGTTTCTATATGTTTTCCAGCTGAAATTTTATTTCCATGAGTGTATGTCTATCTCTAAGCACCATAGGGAACAACAATAGCAGCAACAGTGAGCAGCAGACCCACACAAGATAAAGTCAAGAGGAAGATTTTCGAGAGCGTAGAATCAGAGAAAAACTACAAGTTTAAGGAAGATCTACTTGTGGAGAAAGTAGCTTTGGAGATTGAGGCAAAGAGGTGACAACGTGAAAGGAGGAAAGAGGGAGAAGAAAAAAATGGAAGAAGTAGAGAGAAAGTTGCAGGAAGCATAGAAAAGGTTCAAAGAAGAGTAGGAGTTGTGCAAAAGAGACAAGGAAGTACAGTAGGAATAGGAATAGGAACAAGAGGAAGTGCAAGGCACACAAACATAGAAAAATGTGCTGATACAGTTTGAAGACTCAGATCCACTAGCAGCAGATGATGAATAGGGTGAGCAGCCATAGGAGAAGGAACTTTCTTAGTAGGATGAACAAATGTTTGAATAGATGGACATGGAGATGGTATAACTAGAATAAGATCAGGGCACATACCTCTTGAAAAAAGCAACCGAGGTTACTCCATGTGCTTCACCAGCTCCCGAAGCAGAGAAAGTCCCAAGTGAACAAGGAGAGACTATTCTCCTTGAGAATGATCTAGGAACAAAAGTTTACAGCATAGCCTTTGATGAGTCACGACACAGGGTTGTATAAGCGCGTGGAGAACACACCCCAGATCATCATACATCTCCCATGCACTATAAAGAATGAGTGATTATGTCTAATGTGAGAAGACATCCAGCTTCCTTGGCCAATGCTACGAAAGCTTATACTGAAGCCACAAGCTCAAGTGTGAAGTTCTTGATAGAATAAAATGAGTGCATGGCTAATGACTTGCAAGTGGCTAAGCAAAGGGAAGAACAATCAATAGGATCTTTCAAAGCAGAAATGAAGAAAGTGATACTCATTGAAGTATCGACTCTTGAGACATTGATGTAGAGACTATATGACAAGATGGTCACCATGCATGAGGCATTTGTCCATTTACATGGCTTTTAGCAGTGCTACATCAAGATTGTGTGCATGCTCACAAACATGCATGCCATTGTTGATCACGTACAGACATGGAAAATGAGGTACAAGGGAGCCCTGCTTTACTTGCACAAGATGATGAAGTTGTAGGCAATGTTGGACAACACACGCATTCAGAGTTAGATCCAGAACTATGACGAACCCCCGCTACTCATCACTAGTGTTGAGGCTTCATATCCATGGTTGTTTAGGATTTTGGATGTCATCATGAGGACACACATGATTCCATCCATTGGAACGCTCACTGAGGCCAGAGAGGAGAACCAAGTCCGGCTGGATATTGACATGTACTTAAAGCAGTTGATGTGCACGGCCGCCAACGGAGATTTGCAGATCATCGCAGAGAACATAAAAAGTTATGTCGTCAGTATGGATGCACTCAGGACAATGTTGCACATATTACAGGACAAGTTGGACAAAGGTTCTAGATCAGTATACCCAGAAGTGATGGGGGCAAGAGTTCATTTCCAAAAATATGTCACCAAACAGTGCGCGGGCACCATTACGCACAACCAAGCTTGGCATCAGTTCTTCACCAAATATCATCAGGATGATTTTGCTGAGTTGGACTTTCCACAACCGTCTGAGTCTTAGTGTTGTCTTGTCTAGATGACTCAAGCCTATTTTTGTCCCACATGGGTGTTAGTGTCAGTCTTTCCAGCCTTCCTCCAGTGATCAAATATTCTCTTACAAAGTGACTTTGAAGTGTCAAGGTCAAATTTTGTCATTTCAGTGAGTCTTCAAGCAAAATTTGGTCACTAGGCATTAGGTCTAGGGTTTGCTCTCACTCTTTTCAAAGTTGCCCAAATTCCAATATATGTCACTATTCAGCTGATTCTATCATCATTCATAGGGTTTTCATTATCATCTCAGTTTCTAATGAGTCATTTTACACCTTGTTCATGCTTCAGTTGCGCCTAGGTAAGGTCATTTCCCTCTCCTAGGGTTTTGAAGGCAATTTCTCTTGGACGGTCAAATCATCGGAAAAACTTGTTTGCTGATGTTCATACACCTTCCCCTATCCTTAAAGTACCTTATCAAACACTTCCCATCCCTTAGATCTGCCAAATTCCTCATTTTTCCACAAACCCTAGT
>APFE030795658.1:0-14064 GCA_000404065.3 Pinus taeda
ACTTGTGGTGAAGGGGTTTGCACAGAAGAAAGGTATTGATTTTGATGAAATATTTTCTCTTGTTGTTAAAATGACTTCAATCAGAACTATTTTAAGTCTTGTAGCAGCTGAAGATTTTCATCTTAAGCAGTTATATGTAAAGACAACCTTTCTCCATGGGGATTTGGAGGAAGAGATATATATGCAGCAGCCATAAGGATATGAAGTGAAAGGGAAGGAGAAACTTGTGTGCAGGTTGAATAAGAGCTTGTATGGCTTAAAACAGGGTCCAAGGCAGTGGTATCTAAAATTTGACAAATTTATGTCTAAACAAGGTTACACTAGATATCACTCTGATCATTGTGTTTATCAGAAAAAGCAAAATGATGGCAACTATATTATATTGTTATTGTATGTAGATGACATGCTTGTTGCAGGATCTAACATGCAGGAAATAAATGTGCTCAAAAGAAAATTGGCAAATTCATTTGCAATGAAGGATTTGGGAGCTGCAAAACAAATCCTTGTTATGAGAATAACTAGAGACAGGAAAAATCGTAAATTAACATTGTCTCAAAATGAGTACATACAAAAGGTGTTGAAAAGATTTAACATGCACAATGCAAAACCAGTTAGTACAACTTTTGCTAGCCATTTCAAACTTAGTAAGGAAATGTGCCCAAAGACCCAAAAAGACATGGATTATATGTCTAAAGTTCCATATGCATCACAGTTGGAAGCTTAATGTATGCAATGGTCTGCACAAGGCCTGATATTGCACATGCAGTGGGAGTTGTAAGCAGGTACATGAACAATCCAGGAAAGGAACATTGGATGGCAGTGAAATGGATTCTCAGATATTTGAAAGGTACCACAGATCAAGCATTATGCTTTGGTGGTTCAAACATTTCTCTACAGGGATATGTTGATGCAGATATGGCAGGTGACAGAGATAACAGGAGGAGCACCACAGGATATGTATTCACTGTTGGTGGAACAACTGTCAGTTGGGTTTCAAAAATCCAAAGTGTTGTTGCACTTTCAACAACAGAAGCAGAGTATGTTGCTGCTACAGAGGCTAGTAAAGAAATGATTTGGTTACAAAGGTTTATGGGTGAATTGGGTAAGGAGCATGATATGGGCACGTTATACAGTGATAGTCAAAGTGCCATTCATCTTGCAAAGAACTCAACATTTCATTCTAGGATGAAACATATACAGCTCAAGTACCATTTCATACAATCAGTGTTGGAAGATGGAGAGTTGAAGCTGGAAACGATACACACTAGTTAGAACCCTGCAGATATGCTAACAAAAGTTGTAACCAGGGAGAAACTGAGAATATGCTCAGTTTCAGTTGGTCTTCAAGGATGACGATGAAGATGAGAAACAACCAGGTCCAAAGAGGAGTCATTGTCCAGCAAATGGAGCAGCGGTGGAGTTGCTACAATCAGTCTCCAAGTGGGAGATTGTTGGGTGTGGAGCCTGATTATCTTCTATATTCAAAAGTATCGCCACATTGGACCCCAGTTCAAAATGGGGGTGGCAATGCTGCCCATAAAATATTCGCTGTAGAGGATGTCCAGAGGGGGTGGCTGCGACCTTTGGGAGCCCCCCCTTGGCAGGGGGTTTCGGGGGCAGCGCCCCTGAAGCTAAAAACAGCTGTACAATTTCCTTCTAAAAGTATAGTAATTTCTAGTCAATCTGGGCCATTCATTAGGCGGATGATCTAACAATAGAACTTATGTTTAGTTTAGGGTTTTTTTTTTTGCCCTAGAAGGCAACCCCTCTCTTTGTATAAGGGCATTGTATTTGAGGCTGTGAGATAGATGTGTATTCTGTGTGAGTGAGAAACAGAGAGGTGAGACTGTGAGAGAAGACAGAGGATATTACAGCGGATTTGTTGTAGGTTGTGTCTCTTCATTTTGCTGGATCTCTTCATTTTGCTGGATAATAGAAAGGAAGGACTCGTTGTTCGGGGTGGATGTAGCCCAAACTGGGTGAACCATGTACATCTGTGTCTCTCTTGTTTTGTGCATTTTCTGTGTTTATATTTCTGCAATATTTTATGTGTTCCATTGCTCCGTAATATATAATATTCTAACAACGCCAAGAAGTGAAAGAGATGTTGAATGAATTCTTCCAGATGTGCAATTTGGAACTGTGGAAGTAAAATATTGGTCATTTCTTTTCTTGTTATTATTGATATGGGAACTCATTGATGTAGTTCACTTAGATGGGCTTAACTTGGAAAAGTGGTTTCCAAGGAGAAGCTTGCATCAAATGCATGTGTTGCAAAGGAGGAACATTATTCTCAGTGGGAAGTCCATCAATCAACTTTCCAAGCACTGAGGGATCACTTTGGTACAGTAGGGTGTTTAATCGGCAAGAAGCCAACAAGTGTTGGATTGGGTCAGTAGCAAAAGGAGAACACTGGTTTAAGTTCCAAGCCATTTGCAAGGCAAGGCATGTCAGTGAACCCAAGTGGTTTTCATGGAGATTTTTTGAAGTAGAATCAATTGATAGAAATTGGGAAGGAGAATAGTGTTTAGCTCTCATCAAATAACCAGGTTTTGTGGGTCCAAAAGCTTGTTAGTAGGAAGGAGTTATCAGAATCTGGATTAGGAGCAAAAATTTTCTCAGAAATCAGAGTGCTCAAAATCACTCAAAACCTGAACTAAAATATCTATCTCAAAAATACGATCACAACGTAACTCGTTTCACTCAAAACAGAGTTAGTATGAGAAAGATACGATCTTCTATCCACTTTGCCAAATGGAAGAAATTTTCAAAAAAAATACAGTCACTACCCAGTCAGCAGTCCATACTATTGACGTGGCGAACGACTATGTAAGTCAAAAGTTTCATCAACAACCAATGAGGTCACGCCAAGTGGCACTTTTTGATTGGTCTACAGTTTGATGAGTTGGCATTTTTGTTATTAGACGGGGTAGGACAAATGAGAAGAGGACATGTGGCAAACCTGGAGGCCACCACATGTCCCTCCCTAAGGGCCTATCAGAATTGGCGCACAGTGACAAAATTTTATTTGGCAGGTCAGTAGAGTCAAACCCATACCTTTCCCACACAAACCCAAAGCCTTACCACTATGTCAAGCCAATGTTTCTTAACAATCTGTGGGCATGATATGTATTTCATGTGATAGCACGTGGCAATTAGGGGAGGAGAGGGCCAGCCCTCTTCACATGTGACCAACAACTCAAAACCAAGAGCTGGTGCTTAGTGCTAACTGTGCGCTTAACATGCTAAGTGGATTTTAACGATAATTAAACCATGTTTATCCCATTAATTAAGCGTAGATTAATTTGGCGGCAGTTTTGGCAGGTCCAAAAAATCTGGCATTGCTCCATTTTTGGTGGGGTTAACTGGAGTTTCTCCAGATTTGATGGAGTTTTCCTAGGGGAAAACCAAAGAGACAATAACTTCTTCAATTTTCGACCAATTTTGGCTCAGAAAGAGTCGTTCCTAGATGATTTGGATGCTCTACACATAATGGAATGGGTTGCAGAGGCAGAGAGGCACTTTTGTACATGATTTTTCTACGTTGAAGTTTAAGGAAGCCTAGGGCCACCAAGAGAGGAGGTCAGGCCTAGATCAGATGAAGTCCAATTACAGAACTTGGATAGTCATTTTTGGGGTTTTTGGGTCTTATGAATCCAATGAAGTAGGTTTGAAAGTCATTGGAGCAATTCATATGCATGTAATCAAAGAATTGACCATTAATTCAAAGAGGGCCTAGCCATTGAAGCATGTCCAAGGAGATGTAGCCGAGGAGGGGTGAACTCCTTTATCATCTTTGTGTTATGAGTTGTTGTGTTTCACTTCTTTGCAATTTACTTACTGTATATCTATTTTAAACAACTAATTAACCTCATAAATTGCTCATAAAAGATACTCAACACTTGACACATAATTCCTCACATTTTGGTTAATTTGAGACGATCCTAAACACATTTTTTAATATTGATGAGGGAGCTTGCATAGCAATAACAAGTTTGCCCAACATTCAGATCATTAATTAATAGATATCATTATTTAATTCTGACATGCCTCAAAACAAAAAAATGGATAATCCTAGTATGCAATGAGAAATCTCTACTATGACACATGAAGAAGAGGAAGAAATGCAACAAGATATATAAAAATTACGAGACCAAGTGCAACAAATTTTGCTCTCATAAAGAGTAACAAAAAATGAATTGGAAGCGATGATGAATGTCAAGTTGGATGGTTTAGAACAAAAAATAAAAGTAAATATAGAAGGTTTGAAGGATGGTTTAAAAGCAAATATGGAAGGTTTGAAGGAAGGTTGGACAAAGCTACTACAAGAAATGCTTCCTAATGGTGACAAGGCATTCCATTGAACTGATGATAAGAACAAAAGGAATGTTAATCATTATTCTAGAGACTCCAACTTTAGATTAAAGACCAACCACATTCCAAACATCAATATGAGCAAGTTTGATGGAAAGAATCCAGTAACATGGATATTAAAAATGGAGAAATATTTTGATCTACAAGATGTGAAACACACACAAAAGGTGTGCATTGCATCTTTATATTTAGAACCAAATGAGTTTTTATGATATCGATGGCTTTGCTATTATAAACCACTTGTCAATTTTTCGATTTTTATAGAGGAAATGATAGCACATTGAAGATACAAAGAGAAACACCTTATTTAGCCAATTGATAAACCTCAAACAAAAGTGCTCAATGGTGGAGTACATTGAGGAATTCCAAGAATTGAATGTCAGGGTAACTAATATTGCAGAGGAGCATAGGATTGATGTCTTCATATGGACTTTGAAGGATAACATCCAACATGAGGTTCTCCTTTGGGAACTTAATCCAATGGAGATGACATTCAAGGTGGAAAGAAAAGTTGAAAGCAAAATTATGGACACAAAGAAGTCTACCATTCACAACTATAAAGATGGAAGTTTTGTTGCTCCTACCCTCCAACAACCTACAATGTTGACACCAAAACAACTAGAGGAAAAAAAGAGAAAAAATGGATTTGTTACAATTGTTATAGAAAATACACTAAAGGCCATAAGTGTGTTGAGAAGAAATTATTTTACATAGATTGGGAAGATCAGGATGAAGAAAAGGAAAACGAAACATAAAAAAGAATAGGATATACACTAAGAACCAACACCAGAGAAAGAAGAAATGAATCTGACCATATCTTGTAATGCATTGGCGAGAAATACCGCTCCTCAAAATCTCAAGATATAAGGATATATCAATAATAAAAAGGTAATAGTGTCGATTGATTCTGGTAGTACCCATAATTTTATTCATTATAAGATACCCAAGGAATTGAATTACTTTCTATATCCAGCACCAAAGTGTCAAGTGATGGTTTCAAATGGAAGAACTATAAATTTCTCTAGAAAGTGGCATAATATCAAGCTAACCATGGGGGAATATGTATTGAATAGTCCAATTCTTTCAATTCCAATGGGTGGTGTTCATGTTTTATTTGGAGTCCAATGGTTACAATATTTTGGGATGATAGATTTTAATTTTAAAGAACGTTGCTTTAATTTTTTCTGGGAAGGAAAGGAAATTGAATTAAGTGGTATCATAGGGAAAACATGGAAGATAATAAACTCTAATGGCATGACAAAGCTTTTGAAGAAAGAAGAACGGGGTGAAATTGCAAAATTAGAAATCATCCATTTCTCTAAATCTCCAAAAATTATTGGACAATCATTCCAAGGTATTTGAGACTCCCAAATGCCTCCCACCTATATGTGATTATGATCATGCTATTCACTTGATTCCAAAAGTGTTAGGTCCTTATAATACTAGTGATTCCCCCATTACTATTGTCATTGTATCCCTTATTGCTATTGTTGTGCCCCTATTGTTCCCATATTGTTATTATTGTGCCCCATAGAAGCCCACTATTGTTATTCTTATGCCCTTATATTATTATTGTTAGGTCAGCTTTGGTTATATTGTGACCCCTTAGACTCCTATATATAGAAAGGAGGTTTTTCCATTTGTATCATCCAAGAATTGTTCATTTATGTAATATAAAGGAGGTTTCCTTTCAAAGAGGCTGATTTCTAAGTAATTGATAAATCTTTTCTATATTTTTGTGAGCTAGTTTCATAACATTTGGTATCAGAGCTTGGATTCTAGGGTTTCGCTTCTCCAAACAGGTCATCATGGCATGTTTGCTATAACTTTTTTTCTGTGATGTTTTAGAAGCTAAAACAAAAACCCATTTTAGATGAAATCTCTCTAAACCTCGAGTTTGAATTTCAGATCTTGTCTTGATATATTGCGGGAGATATGATCCAAGGAAGTTAGGGTTTTTGTAGGATCCCGAATTACGTCTCAAACAGGGGACCTAAGGAAAATAGTCATAACTTTTTTTTCTAAGCATTAGATTGAAATTTCATAAGAAGCTACGAAAAGCAGACGGCCTGTCATTTTCTCTGTATCAGTTTCAGATCCTAACGTCAAAACAGTGACACATGGAACTTTGTACAACCTCGCTCTACGGAACCAATCTATAATCAAGTCATCCTGAGAGATTTGGCATAACTCTTCATTGGAGAATCCAATATTGATCAGACTTGTGAGGTTAGAAAGAGTACTCATAGGGTTACTATAGGAAGCACTTTCAGACCTTGGGGATCCAAAATTACAAAGATACATCAGATTCAATATCGAGCTCCTACAAAGTGAAAAAAGGTGTGTAGTTTTTTTAAATTTTAACATAAGTTTGGATTGAAAAATTAGTTTGAAGGAATTCAAAGGGCGTAGTGAAGCATTATTATCAGTAATTGATGCCCCGGAGAAAGAAAATGGAAACACCTAGTAAGAAACCTGAAATCTCTAGCATGACTCATGAAGAAGAGAAAGAAATGTAATATGATATATAAAAATTACGAGACCCAATGCAACAAAATTCACTCTCACAAAAAGTAACAGAAGCTAAGATGGATGATTTAAAGAAAGATGTAGAATCTAAGATGGATGATTTAAAGAAGGATGTAGAAGCTAAGATGTATGGCATGGAAGCTAAGATGGATGGTTTAAAGAAAGCCGTAGAAGCTAAGATGAACGACGTGGAAGCTATGATGGATTGTGTGGAAGCTAAGATGAACGACGTGGAAGCTATGATGGATTGCGTGGAAGCTAAGATTGATAATTTAGAGAAAGGCGTGGAAGCTAAGATGGAAGATTTGAAGATAGATTTGACAAAGTTTCTACAAGAAATGCTTACTAATGGCGAAATGGTAGTAAAGGAAACTCATGATGAGAACAAAATAAATGTTAATCATGATTTCATAGACTCTAACATTGGATTGAAGAACCACCATGTTCCAAAGATCGATATGAGGAAGTTTGATGGCAAGGATCTCATAACATGGATACTATAGATGGAGCAATTTTTCGATCTCCATAATGTGAAAAACACACAAAAGGTACGCATTGCAACTTTATATTTGGAATTAAATCAATTTGTATGGTATTGATGGCTTTGCTCTCGTAAACAAATTGTCACTTGGGCTATTTTTATGGATGAAATGATAGAACATTATGAGGATACAAAAAGCAACACTTTTTTTCGCTAATTGATAAATCTCAAACAAAAGTGTTCAATGATGGAGAACATTGAGGACTTCCAAAAATTGAATATAAGGGTAAAAGATATTCCAGAGGAGCATAGGATTGATGTGTTCATAGGGACTTTAAAGTATAACATCCAACACGAGGTTCACCTTTGGGAACCTAATTCATTGGAGAAGGCATTCAGGTTGGCAAGAAAAATGGAAAGCAAAATTATGGCAACAAGGAAGCCTACCACTCACAATCATAAAGATGGAAGTGTTGTTCACCCTATCCATCCACAACCTACAAGGTTGACACCACAACAATTGGAAGAAAAAAGAGCAAAAGGGCTTTGTTACAGTTGTGATAGCAAATACACTAAAGGTCATAAGTGTGTTGAGAAGAAATTATTTTACATATACTGTGAAGGGGAGAAAGAAAAGGAACAAGAATTGCCAAAAGAAGAGGATATACACTAGGAACAAACCCTAGATAAAGAAGAAATGAATCCAACCATATCTTGTAATGCATTGGCTGGATTACCACTCTAAAACTATCAAGATAAAAGGGCATATCAAGAAGAAAAAGGTAATAGTGTTGATTGATTCGGGAAATACCCATAATTTTATTCATTGTAAGATAGCCAAGGAATTGAATTTCTTCCTATACCCAGCACCATAGTTTCAAGTGATGGTTGCAAGTGGAGGAACCATAAATTGCTCAGAAAAGTGCCATAATATCAAGCTATCCATGGGAGAATACAGATTATTTCCATTCTAATGGGTGGTGCTGATGTTGTACTAGGAGTCCAATGGCTACAACCCTTGGGTACAATATCTTTTAATTTTCAAGAACTTTTCATGAAATTTTCTTTAGAAGGAAAGGAAGTTGAATTAAGGGGTATCGTAGGGAAACCGAGAAAGATAATCAGCTCCAATGGAATGACAAATCTTCTAAAGAAAGAACAATGAGGCATAATTACACAATTATGTTCACTAGAGGTTCCCACATCAAAATCATCTATTTCTCTAGATCTCTAAAAAGTCTTGGACAATCATTACAAGGTATTTGAGACTCCCAAAGGCCTCCTACCTATTTGTGATCATGATCATGCTGTTCATTTTATTCCAGGAAGTGTTCATCCAAACATCAGGCCTTATAGATATCCCTATGCTCAAAAGAGTGAAATTGAACATATGGTTGCAGCAATGCTAGAGGCTGGTATAATTCAACCTAGTCAAAGTTCTTTCTCTGCTCCAGTAGTATTGGTCCACAAGAAGGATGGATCATGGTGCATATGTCCAGGTTACAAGGAGCTCAACAAGCTCACTATTAAAGATAAATTTCCCATTCCTGTCATTGATGAATTATTGGATGAATTGCATGGACCAATTTACTTCACCAAGTTGGATCTTCGTTCAGGATATCATCAAATCAAAATGAAGACTGAAGACATTCCAAAAATGACATTTAGAACTCATGAGGGTCATTACGAATTTTTTTCATGCCTTTTGGCCTTACCAATGCACCTTATACATTTCAAGGCTTGATGAATTCCATTTTCAAACCCTTCCCTAGAAAATTTGTGTTAGTATTTTTTTATGATATACTAATCTACAGCAAGTCTTGGAAGGATCATTTTCAACATGTTGACAAGGTGCTCAAACTATTAGAGGAGAAAAAATTATATGCAAAACCCTCCAAAAATGTGCCAAGCACTAGTCTTAGCTACACCGGACTTCACAAAAACCTTTATTATGGAATGTGATGCCCTAGGAAATGGAATTGGTGTTGTTTTAATGCAAGAAGAATGACCCATTGCTTTTGAAAGCTGTCCAATCAATGGAAAGTACTTACACAAAGCTATTTATGGGAAGGAATGTTGGCAATACTACATGCACTTAAGAAATGGGAACCCTACCTAATGGGAATACACTTCAAGGTAAAAACAGATCATGCTAGTCTTAAATATTTTTTAGAACAAAGATTATCTTTAGAAGAGCAGCAAAAATGGGTCACAAAGATGTTGGCTTATGACTTTGAAATCATTTACAAAAAAGAGAAGCAAAATGTTGTGGCAGATGCACTCTCAAGAAAGGATGAGGATGTGGAAGCATTTCTTTGCGCCATTTCTATTATCCAACCAAATTGGATAAACGAAGCAAGGGATGAATGGAAGAATGATGAAGAAGTGTGGGCACTCAATCAAATGTTACAAAAAGATCCCAGTACATCTGATACATTTAGCTGGAAAAATGATTCGTTATGGTACAAACATTGGTTATACATATGTAAGAATTCCCAACTCAAACAAAAGATTCTTAGGGAATTGCACACCTCTCTCTTAAAAGGGCACTCGGGATTTCTAAAAACTTACCGCAGGGTTAAGAAGGAATTTTTTGGGATGGACTTAAATCGGATATTCAAAAGTTTGTGGTGGAATGTTTGGTTTGCCAAAATAATAAAGTTGAAACAATTAAGACCCTAGCTCTATTACAACCTTTATCCGTTTCAAGCCAACGTTGGGAGGATGTTTCAATGGATTTTATCACAGGTTTACCCAAGTCTGAAGAAAAGATTTTTATCATGGTGGTAGTTGATAGTCTTACCAAGTATGCACACTTTTGTGCCTTATCTCATACATTTAAAGCGAGTACAGTTTCTACTGCATTTATAGAAATAATTCAAAAGGTACATGGAAACCCAAAGATTATTATAAGCGATAGAGATCCCATTTTCACGGAAATTTTTGGACAGAATTATTTTCTTGTCTTGGTACTCAGTTAGCTCATATCTCATCTTATCACCCTCAATATGATGGGAAAACTAAGATAGTAAACAAATGTTTGGAAGGATATGTTTGTTGCTTTGTATATGATAAACATACACAATGGGTCAAATGGTTGCCTCTGGCTAAATGGTGGTATAACATTTCCTTCCATACTCCAATAAAAATGACCCCATTTATGGTGCTTTATGGATATCATCCACCATCCATCACATCATATTTAAGATAAAATTCTAAGGTTCAAGCAGTGGAAGATCAAATCGAGAATCAACAACAAGTTCTCCAACTCTTAAAGGATAACCTCACCTTGGCATAGAATAGAATGAAACAAACAGGAAGATCAACATCACAGTGAAAGAAGTTTTTATGTAGGTGATTGGATATTTCTATAGCTACAACCATATAAACAAATTTCCCTTAAGCAAGCTAATAAGGATAATAAATTATCACCAAAGTATTATCGTCTGTACAAGGTGTTGCAAAACATAGGTACTATGGCATACAAATTGGAGCTTCCTGTAGCTTCTCGACTGCACCTAGTTTTCCATGTTTCATGCTTAAAGAAGGTTATAGGTGACAAGCTCCCAGTTGAAACAATATTGCCAAAACTTGATGAGGAAGGAAAAATCGCATTGGAACCTAAAGCATTCAAAGCAACAAGAACTCGACAACTACGAATCGATCAATTTCAGAGTATCTCATCAAGTGGAAGAACTTAATTGTTGAAGATTCCACATGGGAGGATGAGAATTTTATACAGAAGCATCCAGAACTACTCAAGCATTGAGGGTAACACTTTTTTGAAGGAGAGGGGCATGTTAGGTCCCTATAATACTAGTGATTCCCCCATTACTATTGTCATTGTATCTCTTATTGTTATTGTTGTGCCCCTATTGTTCCCATACTATTATTATTGTGCCCCATAGAAGCCCACTATTGTTATTTTTATGCCCTTGTATTATTATTGTTAGGTCGGATTTGGTTACATTGTGACCCCTTAGACTGCTATATATAGAAAGGAGATTTTGTCATTTGTATCATCCAAGAATTGTTCATTTGTGTAATGTAAAGGAGATCACCCCCTCGAAGAGGCTGATTTCTAAGTCATTCATCTATCTTTTCTATCTTTTTGTGAGTCGGTTTCATAACAAAAAATGTTCCTCCAAACATCAGGCCTTACAAATATCCCTGTGCCTAAAAGAGTGAAATTGAAAGTATGGTTATAAAAATTCTAGAGGTCGATATAATTCAACCTAGCCAAAATTGTTTCTTTTCTCTAGTATTATTGGTGCATAAGAAGGATGGATCATGGTGTATGTGTCTGGATTATAGAGAGCTCAACAAGCTCACTATTAAAGATACATTTCCCATTCCTATCATTGATGAATTGTTGGATGAATTACATGGAGCAATTTATTTCACCAAGATGGATCTTTGTTTAGGATATCATCAAATTAGAATGATGACTGAAGACATTCTGAAAACAACATTCAAAACTCATGAAGGTCATTATGAATTTTGATCATCTATTTAGGCCTTACTAATGCACCTTCCACATTTTAGGGTTTGATGAATTCCATTTTTAGACCCTTCCTTAGAAAATGTGTGTTAGTCTTTTTTGATGATATACTGATCTACAACAAGTCTTGGAAGGATCATGTTCAACATGTTGATTGACAGGGTGCTCAAACTATTGGAGGAGAAACAATTATATGAAAAAACCTCCAAATTTTTCTTTGGAGTACAGGAGGTGGAATATTTGGGTCATATTGTATCTCATGAGGGTGTTAAGGTAGACTCTAACAAAATTAAATCCATTAAGGAATGGGAAATCCCCACAACCCTCTAACAAAATTACTGAAGAAAGATACATTTTCTTAGACTCCAGAAGAAACTAAAGCCTTTGAACATATTAAAGAGGCAATGTTCCAAGCACCAGCCTTTGCTACACGAGACTTCACAAAAACCTTTATTGTGGAATGTGATGTCTCATGAAATCGAATTGGTGTTGTTTTAATGCAAGGAAGACCCATTGTTTTTGAAAGTTGTCCAATCAAGGGAAAGTATTTACACAAACCTATCTATGAGAAGGAAATGTTGGCAATACTACATGCACTAAAGCAATGGCAACCTTATCTAATGGGACGACACTTTAATTTAAAAATAGATCATAAAAGCTGTAAATATTTTTTGGAACAAAGATCATCTTTAGAAGAGCAACAAAAATGGGATACAAATATGTTGGGTTATTACTTTGAAATCATATATGGAAAAGGGAAGAAAAATTTTGTTGCAGGTGCACTATTAAGAAATTATGAAGATGTGGAAGCATTTCACTGTGCCATTTCTATTATCCAACCTGATTAGATAACCGAAGCAAGGAATGAATGGAAGAATGATGAATAGGTGTGGACACTCATTCAAAAGTTGCAACAAGATCCCAATACATCTGATACATTTATCTAGAAAAATTATTCATTATGGTACAAATATCACTTATATCTATGTAAGAATTCCCAACTCAAAGAAAATATTATTTTGAGATTGCACATCTCCCACTTAGACAGGCACTCAGGATTTTTAAAAACTTCCCACAAGGTCAAGAAGGAATTTTTTTATGATGGACTTAAATCTAATATTTAGAAGTTTGTGATAGAATGTTTGGTTTTCTGACAAAATAAGGTTGAGACAAATAAGACCCTAGGTTTGTTACAACCTTTAGTAATTCCAAGTCAATGTTGGTAGGAGGTCTCAATGGATTTTATCACAATTTTACTCAAGTTTGAAGGAAGAGAGTAACCATGTTAGTAGTTAATAAACTTACCAATAATCCACATTGTTGTGCATTATCTCATACTTTTAAAGCAAGAAAAATTGCTACTACATTTATGGAAACTATTCAAAATCTACATGGAAACCCAAAGATTATTGTATGTGACAGAGATCCCATTTTCACTGGAATTTTTTGGAAGGAATTATTTTCTTGTCTTGGTACTCAATTAACTCATAGCTCATCTTATCATCCTCAATATGATGGGCAAATTGAGATAGTGAACAAATGTTTGGAAGGATATTTTCTTTGCTTTGTATCTGATAAACAAACACAGTGGGTCAAGTGGTTACCTCTGGTTGAATGGAGGTATAACACTTACTTCCATACTACAGCAAACATGACCCCATTTATGGCACTTTATGGATATCATCCACTGTCTATAACATCATCTTTAGGAGAAAATTCTTCGGTTCAAGCATTGGAAGATCACATCGAGCATCAACAAGAAGTTCTCTAACTCTTAAAGGATAATCTTACTCTGGTGCATAATCAAATGAAACAACAGGAAGATCAACATCACAGTGAAATAAGTTTTGACCTAGGTGACTTGGTACTTTTACAGCTACAACCATACAAACAAATGTCCCTCAAGCAACCTAGTAAAGATAATAAATTATCACCCAAGTACTTGTTGAAAATAATACTGAGAGGGGGGGTGAATCAGTATTATCTAGTCCTTTTAACAATTCTTCCTTATTTATACTTTGAATTATTTTTGCATATCCGTACCATAAAACAATGAGCATGAACAAGAAAAACAGACAGTCACATCAAAGAACACCAGATATAAGGTGTAAACCCAATGTGGGTGAAAACCACCTGCTGCAATATGTCTCTATCTTCTTTCAAATTAGAAACTCCTTTT
>APFE030795660.1:0-84174 GCA_000404065.3 Pinus taeda
CTTCGAGATCTTTGAAAGACTTGATTTGGAAAGGGAGTTGTTTCATTTTGTAATGAGGTTGACACAGTAAAAGAACTATCCTCATGGCGACCTTTGATCACAACTCATAAGGGGTCATGAAGGAAAGATCTGGCTCCAATGCCCCCAGTACATAATGTACAGCATCATTGAATTGATCCTCAGATGATGTAGCTATGGTAGGGCTTGGAGGCAATACCTTGCGATGATCCACACTATCAAAATGTTCTGAGTTATTCTTCATCTTTTTTGATGTAGAAGATCTCATGTGACAGGTTTCCACTTTGGCCATTTCTGCCAGCTTACTCGGAGGCGGAAGGGCAAAAGTCCCCATTAAGGAAGGGTCTTTTAGGAGACCTACTCCTATATTTTGAAGCGACTGAGAGCTTCCGTGGATCATCGGAATGCTTCCCCTAACTTGTGAACTGTTGGGGAGAAATATTTGTTGGTCGACGATTGCGATTCCTCCTTGGAAGGGAAATGCAATCTTCCTGAAGCACGTTGACACAACGGTATCCATAGCATATATCCAGGGCCTTCCCAGTAGGATGTTGTAATCGAGGTTTCCTTCGATAACTTCAACATCAATTTCTACTATTTTGCCCCCCAGTTCGACTTGCAAGTTACTTAAAATCCCATATGGAGCGTACGTTTTCCCATCAAATGCTTTTAACATCGTTGATGACCACGACAAGGGTGGTGAGCTTAAATGTTTCCAGCAACTCATTGACATAATACATGTAGATTCCCCCTCATCAATAATTGTTCGATGAACAGTTTTGTTGAGGGCTTACACTTGAATAAGGAAAGCTAGTTGAGCTGGTAACTGAGGGTCATATCCTTTGTGATCAAAGGCCACAAGATTGGAATTCGTTGGTTCAATCCCACCTATCACTGATAATAAAGCCTGCTTTTGGGAGGGGCAATTTTGCAGTACCTCAAGTGTCGACATAGCAGACGGCGATTGGGCCAGATCCTCCACTATATTATAATGTTGTGCTGCTCTAGCACGAGGATTAAATGTCGATTTGTGTACTACTCCCTTTGGCGGCTTTATCGTTAGCTCAGGAATGATGGGTGGCACAACTTTGGTCAAAGTTGTTGTTGAACTACTAGGTTTATCTGTAGCCTTGTTGTTCGACATCTGTGGATTTCCATAATCTTTATTCCTTGTCAATATCAAAGCATCATTTTGTTGTTTCGAAATGGACAACATAAGCACTCGGGATGGGAAGCATTGTCGCTAGCAACCAGATTTGTTCCTGGGTTCGGAAACGGATCATTCAATACCGCTGAGGTTTTTGAATTCTTGAAGAATTTTCTAAGCTCAGCTTTATATAGACAATCTCTTGCCCAATGATCCTCATCGCATATATGACACCCTGAAGGAGGTTTCCTTTGCCCATAAGGGTTTGCAGAAGATTGTTTAGGAGATGACTCCTCTTGTTTCTTCTTTTTCCTTTTCTTTTTCTTTTTGCCTCCTGGTTGCTTTGGTTCTTTGCCTTTGTCAGTCGACACGGCATTAACTTCCGAGGCAAGAAGTTTGTCATTTGCATTTTGACTAGAAACCGTACAGTCTTTCTTTGACGTAGCCTTTATGGTTTTCGTGCTAGTCGTACCTATCATGCCATTGCTGACATGAGAGTCTTTGTTTGATTTAGGAGGGGGAGGAACGGAAAAATCCAGTCTAGGAGCATTAGGGATTTTATCGTAGAGCGTGCCAGACTGAGTATAGATCAAGTCTAGATATTGTGCATGAGCAATAACTTGATCTTCAGTGACGACTCCTCCCTTTGCCACATCTTATGTAATAGCAGGTAATAGAGACTTAATAAACAATTCAGCCAATAGCTGATCAGGAACATATGTTTTTACCATTCTACGACGACGTCGCCATTCATGAATATGATTGGATATGTGAGTGGCCATCGTTTGTTTGAAATTGGTAAGTAGCTCAGTTCCTGTTTCGTACCTTATAGGTAACTAAAAATGGGTTTAAAAGGTTGTGGCTAGGGTACTGAAGTTATCAAACGAAGCTCTAGGCAGTTCGATATACCACTTTGCTACAGGACCAGTTAACATTCGCTGAAAAAGGCGAAGCCTGATCGAATCATTGTTGAGAGTGTTTGATGAACACCACAGATGAAAGGTCATCACATGATTCGACGTCGTCACCCAGATTTCCATTAAATTTAGGAATATCTGACGGAAGCTTATGAGGAATCGCCGACCACCAAGGGGCATAAGCAATTGGATCATTCGTTAGCCGGTTTAGATCTGGTAATTCTAGAGTTGCTACAAAAGCCAACTGTTGATTCAGGTTAGTCGAAGCATACCTAGGATAAGATGGAATCGCCTGATCAATGGGTCTTTGCATACCAGCATAATGTATTTGATATTGGTAACTTTGATAAGGTTGATGGGCATAACCATTATAGTATGGTTGTTGATAACTGCTTTGGAAATGCGGTTGCCCATTACTTACAAAGACTTATTGCTCAAGTCCTTGATATGATTGCTAGAATTGCGGTTGTTGATATTGAACCAGCCATGGTTGTTGGACCATTTGCTATTGTCCAATACTGGATGATTGACCAAGATGAGGAGTCATAGTACATGTTTGAGCCTGAGTCACTCCAGATAAGGAGGCACTAACCTAAGGTTGTGATTGAATCGTTGAGACAAGAGGATGTTGTATTGGAATCCAAATAAGAAGGAAATTGAAGCGTGGTTGGACAGAAGAACTCACGAGTTCATGGCGCAGGAGAACAAGAATCCACAACTGACAAAAGAAGAGTGGTTAGATTGCTACCTGTACATAGAGATCCATGAAATCTTCTTCGTATCTTTCCCTATTGAGTTGTATGAGTGGATCGTTAAGTTAGCAGATAGCCAAGGAAGGTGGAAACTCAACAATCCTATTGTGTGGACCCTAGAATTGGTGAACAGATTGGAAGCATCGGAGGATAAGATCGTGCGCATTGTTGATCACTAGCTCGATCGAATTATAGGAGGATTCATTACTGAGTTCGCAGTAGATACTTCAGTTAGCTATAGCGAGGCAGGGCGACGTTTTCTCAAAGGACCGCGAGGTAAGTACGTAAAATCTCTGAATACTTGGATTAAAATGCTATTGTGTGAAAAGAGGGTTATGCAATTACCTTGATGTCTGGAGCTACGTGAAGTGGAAAAACCTACAGAAACGAAGGAAGTAGGGGACCAGAGAATAGCCCTTTGATTTCACCTCCACGAGGGGACGAGGAAGAGCTCATGAAGGTCTCGCTGTGAATTGTGATCCATTTGATAAGGAAAAGGATTCCGTGTATACCACCCCCATCCACACCACCACTAGTTTCACTGCCTTCACCTCCATCTTCGCCCGTACCACCTCCACCACCACCACAAGTCAATATGGCAAGTGTGATAAAGTTTCTTGTGTTCAAGGTAGTAGGAAATGAAGATTCAGACTAGTTTTGATTCATGATAAGAGCCTTATGGGAAGTGCAGGGAGTTACAGATGATAATATAAAGAAAGCGACATTGGTCAGCGCTCTATAGGATCGTCCGCTGACCTATTATATTAAGCATTCTAATGACAATCTGAATGTGGGAATTGCAGATATCCAAATTGCGCTAAACAAATAATTTAGTAGGCCGAAGTCAGAAGCGCAGTTAATCATTTGATTCAAAGAGATCACAGTGCTACCAGGCAAGACGCCTTGGGAGTTGGATCAGAGACTGAAGTGTACGATTCACGAAGCTAATATGACTTTGACGGATTGAGAGCACCGCGAATAGTTTGTAGCATCGCCAACGCCACATTTTAGGAACGCGCTATCGCAACAGAGGTTAAGGACTCAGGTAGAGGCCTTAGAGATCACGATGAGGCTACATGAAACCCCGATGTAGGATCCTAACTTGGGAGTTTAGAAAATCCACGCGCAGTTGAAAAACTTATGCCTTGAGAAGTAGAGTCTGAAACTGGACAGGACATCCCGATCAGAAGTGTGTGAAGAGGTATGGTGCGTAAAATGTAAGGGTCAGGGTCATGATAAGGACCACTGCCCTGTGTTTGTGAATTACCTCGCGGGAGGAGGACTGATGTCGATAAAGCCAGAAGAGCAAGCATGACTTATCATGACACATGCTTTGTGGTGTACAATTTGTCAAATAGGAGGAAAGCATGCTATGGACAACTGCCATTTGTTATAGAAGTACACGCAGAATTCAAAACAGTTGTTTTGTAATTTTTGTAGATTGGTTGGACACGATGAGTGCACTTGTAGAAGCTATGAGCTGATGATGGATAGAACTCCCACCTATAGAGGTCAAGCCGAAACACAACCCCTAGACCAGAATGCGAGAGTGGCGTGAACCATATTTCAGGGGCGCGGACGAGGTCGAAGTGGAGGAGGACCTAGACGAGGTCGCAGACAGTTGATATGCTACAATTGTGGAGGGCCAGGGAATTATGCTCGTGATTGTATGAACCCAATGCATCCATCATGTCTGTATTGTACCTTGTTTGATCATGAGAGAGAAGATTGTCCTACGTTGATTGCTAGGATATGTGACAAGGGAGCGCTACCACCTCCCCCGACTTAGAACCTGCAGATGATGAGGCCTGAGCCGCGTGAGGAAGATCCAAATGTGAACATTGTGCTCTGAAGTGGAATCATGACAGGGGATGATAAAGGCAAATAGCTTGAAGATAGTACTTGGGTTCACAAGGCTCTGACGAAAGAAGCAGAGTTTGATTTGGAGCGCGCTAAGGAAACCTTCATGGAAGCTAAGAAGAGCTTCGTTGATGCCTTCACTTCATAAAGCAAAGATAGACTAGGGCTGGAAATGGACCCATCTATTCTTACAATGTTCATGGAAACATGCATGAAGCTACTGCGTGATAGTAAGGATTTAAAAGGATTGTAGGAACTCATTAATAAATGCACTGGGACTGCGCCAGGAGAACCACACGTAGTCCAGAAGATTGGAAAACACAAGACTAGAACAAAGAAAGAAATGAAGCTAACCGCACAGATTGGAGAATATGAGACGGACCAAGTAATTCTGGATTTAGGATTAGACGCTAACGTTCTACTAAAGCAGACATGGGAGCACATGGGGAGGCCTACGCTGCAATGTTCTCCTATTTAGCTGCGAATAGCAAACCAGTAGAAGATAATACCCATGGGACAATTGCAGGGAATCACCGTGGATATTAAGGGAGCAAGTGCGCTACTTTGAAGTGATAGAGATTGTTGATGACAACAATCCCTACCCCACACTCTTAGGAATTGATTGGGCCACTGACTTGAATGGGGTGATTAATTTGAAGAAGTACAAGATGATTTTTGAGAAGAAGTCTCCGCGTGTAGTTATACCCTTAGACCCTGCTGAGGGATCACACTACACAAAGCTGGTGCGTGACTATGAAAGAAATGACAATTTGGACTACATCTACAAGATAACTGCGCAAGAGCAAGACTGGGCAAATCCCATCGCAGACGAACACATCTCATGGGAGCGTGAAATATCCTATACGTCGGATTCTGATGAGGAGATAGAGTGATGGAAGAATTGGTTACACGAGGTAACCACGATGAACTGTAATATGATGAAAAGATCGATGCATTGTGTATCGACAGAAGTGAGGGATCTGCCTACTTATGATGGGTTAAGTGAGGTAGATGCTTTCCTAGATAAGTTTGAAAGGGAGGTGCCGAAAAAGCAACGTTTCTAGGCCTTGAATTGGGTATTGCATGCTACGCCCGCGAGGTGGTGGGGTACACACAAAGGGAGCTTTGAGGACTGACACGAATGCAGGAGAATGATGTGCACATGGTTTGGGAAGCCTAATATGCGACTAGCAGACAAGTATGATGGACAGGATGATCCACGCGCACACTTGGCCAAGTGGACGAAGGTCTATGGAGAAAAGCCACAACTTGAGTGGATGCACCTACTCTGTCATACCATAGATGTTATACCTATGAATTGGTATATAGAGACGGGGCTCCACCATGGGACACGTGAATGGGATATCTTGTACGAGGGGTTCATGATGACCTTCAATTTTGAGGATAGATGGTGTGACGATGTTGATGAAGCGCTACAAGAGGTAAAGGTAACTATCTTTAGGATACCACAAGAGTGGGTAGAATCGATTCATCCTAAATGGACTACTCAACTGAGATGCATGTTGGAATGTTATAATGTAAGTGCTGAAGAAGAAGACAAAGATCTGTGGAAAATTAACATTCTAGAAACAGAAGGTCATTGTGAGGTTCAAGGACCACAGATTGAGAATCCTGACATCACCGAGCCAGTAAAAATGAAGCGGGTGAACATTGGTACGGAAGCCGAACCTAAGTTTGCAATGCTGGGTGCCTACTGGGATGATGCGATGGTGGATAAGGTTGTTGAGTTACTCCGTAAGTACTAGGACTTATTCCCGACCAAGTTTACAGATTTAAAGGGAATCATCATAGATTTAGGAATGATGAGGATCACGTTAAAACTCGATGCAAAACCAGTTAACCAGAGGCCTTACCGCTTAAATCCAAAATACAAGGAGAAGGTCCACGTAGAACTAGACAAAATGCTTGTAGCAGGGATCATTGATCCGGTGGAAGAATCTGATTGGGTAAGTCTAACGGTGGTGCAGGAAAAGAAGCAGGAGGACGAGATAAGAATATGTGTGGATCTCAAAAAATTGAATGACGCTTGTGTGCACGATCCATTCCCAACTCCATTCATAGATGAGGTGTTGGAAAATTTTGGTGAGTAGGAAGCATATTCTTTCACTGATGGGTTCTCAGGGTACCACCAAATCAAAATCGAGCCAGAAGATAGGAGCAAGAAAACCTTCACGACTAAGTGGGGCTTCTTTCAATACACTTTCATGCCATTTGGGTTGAAGAACGCGTTGGCCATATTTTCGCGTGTAGTTGTTGCAGCATTGAAGGAATATATTAACAAGTTCTTGGAAGTGTATTTTGATGATTGGATTGTATTTGGGCTGGTTAAACACCATGTAGCAAGCTTACGCTTGATGTTGTATACCTTCCGAAGATACCAAATCGCTCTTAACCTCAAGAAGTGTACGTTCCTCGTTCCTTTTGGAACCTGTTGGGAGATGTCATTTGCAGACAGGGACTTATGGTAGAGCCCGTGAAGATTGCGGTGATCCTGAATTTGGAAGTGTTGCAAAGTGTGAAACAGCTGTGCGCTACCCTGGGACATACGGGGTAATACAAGAAGTTCTCAAAAGCTATGACCAGATCACCGCGCTGATGGAAAAGTTGTTGAAAAAATATGTCACTTTTTGCTGGAACGATGATTGTAAGAAAATCTTGGATGTATTGAAAGAAAATATGGTCACTGCACCAATCCTAGTCTTCTTGAACTGGGATAAGGCATTTCATGTCCATGTTGATGCATCGTGTATAGTGCTGGGAGCGGTACTAACACAAGATGGTGGCGACGGCTTGGACCACCCTATTAGTTTTGCGAGTCGCAAATTGTCTAAACTAGAAAAAACTATTCCACCACTGAACGTGATGGACTGGCTATGGTGTATGTGCTCCATAAATATCGACACTAATTGCTAGTGGGAGACTTCAAAATTTATATAGATAATTCCACGCTAAAATACTTGTTCAATAAGCCTATGTTGGGGGGCCACATATGCATATGGCTTTTATTGTTCCAAGAATATGATTTTGAAGTTGTTGTGAAACCTAGATGATTGAATGCAGGACTAGATCACCTATTGCGCATTGAGACAGGACAGGATCCGACTAATCTGGATGAAAGATTACCTTATGCACAACTCTTTGCTGTGCACGTAGCAGATGGACATTTTGAAGATATAATCCACTTTCTTACTACTGGAATTGCGCCGAAAGAGTACTCCGTTCAACAGAAGAAGGAACTAGTGGTGCATGCGACAGATTTCTCTGTCATTGTGGAGCACCTATATAAGATGGGCAGTGATGAGATACTGTGAAGGTATGTACCTAAATTTTAAAGAATCCATATCCTCGTGGATGCACATGGGGGCACCGCGGGAGGACATTATACAGGGAGAGCGACCGCATAGAATATTATCCTTGCAGGGCTGTGGTGCTCGACCCTTCATCAAGATTCAAAGGCACGTTGCAAGGCCTGTGATGTATGTCAAAGAACAGATAAACCATCGCAGAGGGATGAGATGCCTTTGAATCTGCAAATGATGTTACAGCCGTTTGAAAAGTGGGTGATCAACTTCGTAGGACCTATCAAAACTCAGGGAAAAATGGGGACGAGATATATTATCACTGTGATAGAGTACTTGACTCGTTGGGTAGAAGCACAATCGGTAAAATATTGCACGACTACCACGACCACGAAGTTTCTATTTGGACACGTATTGACATGATTTGGATGTTCAAAGATCTTGATGGGCGACCATGGTACACATTTCATAAACGAGACGATCAGCGCGCTGACAGAAGAGTTTCAGGTGTATCATGAGAAAATCACACTGTATCACCCACAAGCCAATGGGATAGTAGAAGCATTTAACAAAGTACTAGAGACTGTGCTGACCAAAGTATGCAACACACAACTAAGTGATTGGGACTTGCGCATACCTGAAATATTATGGGCTTATAGGATGACATGCAATAAACTGACGGGACAGACACCCTTCCGGCTAGTATATGGAGTGGAAGCCGTAATGCCGATGGAATATATCGTGCCTAGTCTGTGCATAGCAACGCTCATAGGTACGATGGACCGTAGAGCCCTGGAGGAAAGACTCGCGCAGTTGGAGGAACTCAAGGAAGAATGATTTTTGGCTGGCTTTCACTAATAGGTACAAAAGCAACACGAAAAGGCTTGGCACAATCAGCATATTAAGTTACGCACCTTCGAGGTGAATGATTTGGTGTTACTGTAAGATAGTAAGTTTGATAAATTCCCAGGAAAACTCAAAATGCATTAGCTGGGACCGTATGTTATTAAGGAAGTCACACATGGAGGCGCGGTGTAGTTGGTAAAGTTAAATGGAGAACCTTTCCCTGGAAGAGTGAATGGCAGTTAGTTGAAGCCATACACGGGTGGCCCGTCTATCTGACTAGCCCACCGAAGTACAGTATTAGTGCTCCAGGTAGCTGAAAGGAGGTGCGGGACTATAAACAGATGCAGGGAACGTAGGAGAAAATACAGGGAAGTAGTTCAACGATCTCTGAACAGTGCGTGCAGGAGATACAGTAGACAGCTGCTCAGTGCACTGCTGATCTTGCAATAGTTCGGATAGAGTTGGGAGGTCTCCACGTGAAGTTCTCCGGATTGACAAAGTGACTCGAGGGCAAGTCACAATGTTTGTGTTGGGGGCCTGTTGGGCGTGGGATCCCCCAAGGCAAGTTTTGAGGCTTAAAGCTCATATTTTGACAAAATCTGATGTAAAGACTCCACGTTTTGTGGGCATGAAGCGCGAAGATTGTAAATGAGTCATAGGGTTGTCCACCCTCATTTTTGTAATGTAATGTCAGCTTTAGAAATATACCTAGGATTCTATAAATAGAACAAGACCCTAAGTTGTAAATAATGGAATGATAGTCATGAATGAAGGATGAAGAATTGAGCTTTATCTAAGTGTAGAGTCAAGTATTTGGGTCGTAGAGTAGGAAAAGGCTCTGTAGCTGAGTGCGCAGAGGCCTAGTAGTTCGTAGTTGAGTGCGCAGACCCCTGGAGCTGAGTGCGTAGGGCGAGTCGAGTCTGTAAGCTTTGGAGAAGTAATAAAGAGAAGTTTTACATCACTTCAGTGTATCTTTTTCCTGTTTTTTGCATTGAATGTATCAAATATAAATTGCATTTCTATTGTTTATATGATGCGCAAACTTATATGAATGTGTTGATAAAGTGAATATAAGATAAAGTATCTATTTACACAAAGATAACTAATTGTTATAAGAATATAAGTAAGATACGCATTGTAACTTTGGGCAGTAGCGCAGATCGCTGCCAGGGCAACGCGAGATCACCTCAGCCCCTGGTTAGGGCTGCACGAAGGAAACTATAACAGATCGCAAAGGTCTCGCAGGTCAGGACAATGTGCAAAGTGACCTGCACAAAGGTATTCACTGTTGGACTAAACAGACACCTTAGAGATCTCAAGGGTGCAGAAACTTGGTTCCAACATCCCTCCATACTACTTTGGGTGAGACCTTAGTCCGCGGTCCGCTGGCTGTTGCCGAAAGGGCCAGTAGTGTAGGGATTTGTTTGGCTAATTAACTCTAAACCTAGGTCAAGCCCCATCAAGCCAACATTATGGCCCATATCGAAGAGGGAAAATCTTGCGGTGGGGCCCAGTGAGGTGCTCCTTCTGAAAATGTAGCCAAACTTTGTCGCCCACTTGGAACTTGTGTGGCACCCGATGCTGATCATGTCGTTGCTTTTACTTGCCATTTTCTTTGTCCAATATGTTATGGACTTATTGGAGGATGTATTGAATATGCTCAATGAAGCTATTTTCCTTGTTGGCTTTGGACTGGACATGGGTCGAATCTGCCGGAGTCTCTGCAAATAGTATGCCCACATCAATGGGACATAGTGGCTAGAATCCCAAGCCCACCTGAAAAGGCTTGTGGCCAGTCGAGCTGTGGAGAGCCTAGTTGTAGTTGTGATGGACATAGGGGAGGATCACATCCCATGTGCGTGGATGCTTTGAGTTATACATGCGCACAATGTGTATGATCATCATGTTGACAACCTCTGTTTGGGCATGAGTTTGGGGATGGAAAGCTGTGGACTTAGTGAGATTGGTGTCTAGCATCGACCAGAGACTGGAAAAAAATGTACTAAGGAACATGTTGTCCCGATCTGAGACGATAGAATGTGGGATCCCAAAGTGTACCCACACTCATTCAAAGAAGATTTTGACAGTGGCTTCTTTTGTGATACTCTTCTTGCAGGCCGCCATAATGGCCATCTTCGAGAATCTGTCGACGACCACAAAAACACAGTTGCTGCCATTCTTAGGAGAAGGAAGGCCTAACAGTAATCCATGGATATCAATTTCCAAGGTCGACTAGGGGTAGGCAGTGGAGTATAGAGACCTTGCTTCTTGATCGTCGATTTGGCAATGGCTAGGGCAGTGTAGGATATGATGTACTTCCCAACATCCTATCGAAGATTCAAGCAATAGAAATAGTTCTGTATTGCTTCCACCATTTTCTCGACCTTGAAATTCCCAGTGGCCTGACTGTAGTGCGCTTCCCAAATCATCTTCGCACGCTCAGTTGCAGGAACATAAAGGTGTCCTAAGTGGCATAATAGAGCATCTTGGAGGTGAAAAACTGGAACTTGCTAACCCTCTAAGAGTGTATGGTATGTGTGGCTAAATTTTGGGTTGCTTTTATAGAGAAGTAACCAATCAGAAGTCTCGTGCCCACAAGAGTTGAGCACGGTGGTTAACACCATGATTGGTGGTTGGCTGAGGTAGTCTGTAACATTATTTGTGATACCCTTATTATACTTGATATTCAAATGGAACTGTTGCAGGTATGTGGACCACTTCTGATGGCGATCATTCTGCAACTTCCCTTGAGGTTGTATGAACTGTAGGGGTTGGTGGTCTATGTGGATGATAGTTTCCTTCCGCAAAATGTAATGTTTGAATTGTCAGCAGGTCTACAAAATGGAATACATCTCTTTGTCATAAGTGGGATACTTTCGGACTGTGTCTGTAAGTGTCTCACTTCTATATGTCACTTGATGCTTGTTATGTGGAATTTTTCATCTACGGATAAACACAACTTCCCTAAGTGGGTAGCTACACTTAGAACAACAAAATTAAATAGTTTAACCTTTTCCTATAGGAGATAAATAAGACAAGGGACCTACTTGTTATCTTTGGCTTCCCTTTGTCTCCTTTGAATAACTCCCATCACTCCTTCTCGAACTGAATCCGCTCGATGAGTACTTGCAATCATAAACAAAGGACAAAAAACAATCAAAGCAAGAGATCTATCTACTATAAGAAAATGGAATCGAAAGCATTTACACATATAATCATCATACATAAAGACAAGAATATGGGAAAAGGTGTAAACAACTTTATTAATTAGAAGGAAGAGTTACAACCAAAGAAGTCTGATCCCAAGTCACTCATCTAGCTTGAGTTCTATCCTTCATCACACCAAAAGCACAACACTCCGGAAGCATAAAAATACTTTCTTATGATCTCAAACCTTAAACCAATAGTATCTCCTTACAATTCTTCAAAGTCCATCCCCTGATC
Source organism: Pinus taeda (assembly GCA_000404065.3). NCBI lineage: Eukaryota > Viridiplantae > Streptophyta > Pinopsida > Pinales > Pinaceae > Pinus > Pinus taeda. Next base: position 12,305 of record APFE030795660.1, read on the forward strand.
ACTATGATAAGTGCTCAATTTATAGGGAATGGAGGTGGTTTTGTCATAAATTGGGAATGGAGGAGGTTATTTGATTCATTCCCTATCCAATTTCGAGCTCATAGGAGAGGATAAGAGGTGGGAATCTTCTAGAATGGTCTAAAATGTAGGAATATTCCCATAACCTTATGAAGATTTCATTCAATCTTGCCCAACGCAGGTCAAAGTGGGCTTAGGTTCTCTTCAGAGCAGGCCTGAATGGCCCTAAGTGCTCTGCAGTGCATTTACGCTCGACCAAGGCTGCACTGGTCCCTCAAGGAGTCATTTCAAGATGTCTTCAGGCCAAGAAAATCTCAGGAATGATGGCATTCAATGTGATGACTTGTCTAGGGCATGTAGCAATTGAATTAGGGTTTGATGAGCCCTAACAATATTGATCTGAATGTTGGAAGTGATGTGCCCAAATAGACCTGTAACATCTGTCCCCTAAAGAATGAAGTTGAAAATGATAATATCGAGTGATATGCCTTACGATGTGATCAAAAGGTTATGAAGTGGATGGTGACCTGTGTCAATTACAATACATAATATCATGATATTTTGGATTTTCCATGAATCGCTGAGGGAAGGCATACCCATGCTAAACATATAAACTTTCGTTACATGTACATAGATAATTGTCTACAGATATAGACCCATGATGGGATGACCATCAGTGTAAAGCCATCGTATAAATGATTTAGTATTCTCCTAAAATCGCAACCCGGATGGATGAGACTAGATCCAGGGTCTTCTATCTTGTCCAATCGTTCGCTCAAGTATAAGTCTAGCCATGTGAATATATGATCTGAAGTCGAACATGGGAAGACACCATCTGATTACAAGCCAATGATGTAAGTCGTTAACAGATGCGAGAGAATTCACTGATAATTATAATGATTCTCAAGGTATTGCAGTACATTCTGCATGGTGTGAATAGATGTTTTGATGTTGAAGACCATACAAAGTCTTTCGGTCGAAGGCCAGTGATGTCAACCTATCGCTGGAAGCGACAAACTTGCCATTGATGTATGCAAGCCTCAAGGTACTCGAAGGGTGTTTTTAAGTCAACTTCTTGGATAATGTGTTGATGTTGACAAGAAGTGACTCATTGTAGGAGGGCCTTGATGTATTCCACATCAACGACACGAAACATGTAATGATTTTTGGATACAGAATTTAACTGATGACACAAGGTTCAGGAATAGCGGTAATGAAAATGAAGGTTTATGAGTATTGCAAAGGATGAATTCGACTGAGTGACTTCTCTTGAACATGTCGGCGACACTGAATGAATTGGCAGCATTGACCTGAAACCAAAGTAATGGATGGTATGATAGACCATAGCAGTGATAACCATCAAGAAGATAACCCAATCCAAGTAGTCATAGAGATGAAGTAGAAGTGTCATGTTCAAGAACAACCTGCTACCACAAGGTGGTTTACCCCTTTTCCCATTTTCCCTAGTCATTGTTGACCAATGCCTCTTTATTTTTTATCAAGATTGAGGAGGATAGCATATGCTTGTTGTATAATTCCACCCTTTGGGTGAATCCATCATTGTGTGATGTTTTAACAAGTCTAGCGAAGGTGAAGCTCGGTCTTGTCATGATGGACAAGATTGTTGCTATTTTGATGTTTTAACGAGTCTAACGACAATGATAACTCGATCATTTTCATGTTTAGATAGTTTGAAAAGGGACAAAAAGAAAACTCCACAAGTTCTTTTTCGTATATTTGTTTGTCAAGTCCGAAAAAGCGTAAAATAATACGGGAGGGAACCTATTGACCATGTTCGATCAACATATTCCTTTTTTATAAATAATCTATCTCAGTTTGGAAAAGGGTTAAACTTATACTAAGTAGATGTCATTTCCAATCCATTAATGAGCTGAAAAGGACAACCGCTCAGCAATCTTTTCATATTTTGGGAGTCTGAAAATAGCTTGAAGAGGACTCCAAGGGGGTTCCTTTTTTGATGTTTAACAGAGCTCGAAAAAGAGATAAAAGTATGTTCTGTGGTCAAAGTACAATTTGCGATTGCGCATGTCAAATTCATTGTATCAGCTATAATTTTTTTCAAAGCAACACCAAATGGATCAAACATACCTGTTTCATTGGTAAAAATAGGTAAAGACTAAATTTTATTCATTTAATGATCATGAAATAAACATAAAACAAGAATTTACCATGTTATTTTCACCATTTAATATTTACCATTCAATTTTGTGCTCTGAACCAGTTTTTTACCTTGAACTTCAGTAGATGATTGTGAGAGATTCTGTGGATCATTTCTCGTGTCGTCTGGACCAGGTAGAAGATCTACCCCTTCTCTTTCTTTTCATGTCATTCTTTTTCAATTTTAGGCAAATGTTTTAGGTTTTTAGGGCCCTTGGGTTTAGTATATTTTTCCATGGGGTCAGCGTAGCCTTCCACATTGAAAACTGCATTGCAGAGCACCCAAACAGAAATGTACCTGCTCTGTAGCACACTGTCTCTTGACATGGGCTGTGCTGGGTGAGTTTCACAAATTTGTTTCACCTGTTTTACCCAAAATTTCTCCATTTTTTGCATGAATTGTATCCTAACTAAGCTTATGGTTTGATTTCAAGCCTTGATCAGATCAAAATGTATATTACTTGGCGAGAAAGAGAGCAGTAAGAAAAAGACATGGTTTCCCCTAAATGATCCGGGTACTATTGATGCCCTCAAAAACTGTGGGTTGCTCAAATACTTCAGGTTGTCCGGGATGAGGCAACAATTAGAACTACTGCAGTTCTTAGTTCATGCATGGGATCCAAGTAATCAAGATTTTCACATAAGGGACAAAATGGTCCCTATTATGATCGATGATGTTTACTTTCTTACTGGGTCGTCGAGATGTGGTGCCTACATTTCTCTTTCAGGATTTTCTTGTGGGGGTGAATTGGTGAGGGACTACATTCGACAGTTTTGTCAGACAGGTACACAGCCTAGCAAGGATGGGAAAATAAACATCAGAGATGTATGTGATTTTCCTTTGAGAACAATACTTTTCGCTATCAAAAAGTTGGCAGGCAGTGTGACACTTCATCTGGAAAATAGACCATATATGCAGTACGCGCTTGAGTGTCTTGATCCAACTATATTCAACTAGTGTGAGGTCGTACTTTCTTCAATGAAAGAGTAGTTGAAAAATGTAAAGTGTAGTAAGACGAATAATTTTAGCTATGGATCAATATTAATCACTTTTACCTTAGAGAGAATCCCATTGATGCAACCTCAGCATGTAACATTGGGTGTAGCTAGTCCTAGAGATCCAAGGATGCAGAGGTGGGTCGAATTGATGGCTAGACATGTTGTTCAATCATCAATCACATTTTCTACTGCATTATTCAGTTGGTTCGATCGAAAACACATTGTCATTGAGGAGCATCCATACACAGGGATAGATTTTTGTGGAGATCCAGGTTTGAGTTTACCAGTGGGCGCTCAATGGGGGGCTATAGGTAAATTGTTTTTGACCAAATGTTTTTTATTTTTAAGTTTCTACATGTTTTTGTATTTTTTATGTTTCCAAGACTAAAATAAAATATTTCTCATGCATACAGATGTTGCTACTGTTCGACCTATGGGGCATCAACAGGAGGCCGGTGGACCAGCGCGGAGAAATGTTGGGAGAGCAGTTCTCAAGGATTTGGATTTGACTGAGACACTCGCAGAGTTGCAGGATCATGTAAAGAGGTTAACCTTCAGTATTTTGGATGTCTGGATCAAGGAGTTACCTATGAGGCTGTAGCACCATACTATTGGTGTTCCTAGCCATTGGATGAGGTTATTGCACATGATATCTCATGCTATAACATGTTATCAAGAGCATCACTAGGTCTACTTAGGATGATTTTTGTATGCACTTTGAGTTTTTAGGTTAGATGACCAAACATGTCTTGGACACAAATTTTGTAAAAACATTTAAAACACCTATCTATTTTTTACTTTCAGAGTTTTTATATATGGTTATATGCAATCCTATTCAACTAATGATGTGAATATAAAATTCACTTTTACATATGTTGCAAATGTCTGTTTAACACATAGTTAGCTAAAGAATCAGTTAATGTGTTAAAGTTTATTGAAATATGTTGATATTGGATGTACTCAAAATGTATTTCCAAAAGGTGAACTCTAAGGAACATATGAAGAATAGTTGGGTTTCAGACCATATAAACACTTGTAAGTTCTAGTACGACGAGTTGTGAGTCCTACCTAATGATGATTTGGCGAATGCCAAGTGAAATGGAATTAGAGAGAATTTCAATCAATGCATTATACTCATCAATATTGTTCGTAGAATGACTGATACAAATCGTTTGAAAACTCACTAACTCGCCACTTGGAGTGAAAATGGCCCATGCTGCAGAAGATAGGTTCTGCACACTACGACTAGAACCATCAGCGTAACCAACAAACGGTTCCAAATATTCCGACATATGAAACAAATGCAAAGAGGATTACTAACCACAAAAATTCTAAAAGACACACTGACACACACACATGCAATTAAAGCACATATACAATGATTTTACTACACTCAATTAAGCATAGTAACGTTTGAGATACAACCCGTTTCAGGGCTATGATAATGAAATTCCATCATAATTCACCAACTCGTAGGCACCTTTTTCCAAAACACGCTTAACAATGTAAGGGCCCATCCATAGTGTTTCAAATTTTTGTGCTCCTAGTTTATCAGCTTCTTGATCATAAAGCCAAACCAGGTCTCCTTCTGAGAAAACGCGAGGCTTGACATTTTGGTCGTATTGTGCCTTGATTTGTTTCTTATGTGCTTTGTTAGTCGATGCGGCTTCACGATGGGTTTCATCTAGATGGATGAGTTCTAAGAAATGTGCTTCTTCATCAGAAGTGTCGGGTAACAGGTGAATTGCGATTTTAAGAGATGAAATTTCACATTGTATCAGAAATATTGCCTCCAAACCACACACCAATTGAAAGGGCTTGAATCCAATTGCATTCCTTATCAAGGTTTGGTATAACCACAAAGCAGAGTACAGGATTAAATGCTAGTTTTGTTTATGAACCCCTATCATTATTTGAAGCATTCGCTTAAGGAATTTTTTGATGGCCTCAACTTGTCCATTAGCTTGCAGATAATAAGGAGTAGAACTATCATGTTAAAGTCCTAACTTGGCAGTGAACTCAGTCATCATTTGATTGCAAAAATGAGGCCCATGATCTGTAAATATAGCCTGTGGTGCACCAAACCAGGAAACCACGTGGTTGAAAATGAAAAGTGTAGTTGTCTGGTCACTGTTGTTTAATGTAGGCATCCCCTCGGCGGAGTGAGGGTTACATGTCTTGAAGTCAATGCGCCACTTGGAAAATGGTCCAACAACAACGATAGCATGCAACAATGCAGGTGGTAATCTAGCTTTACGGTCATAGATCTGGCATGCATGACATCTTCTGAGATCAATAATGCAATCTTTGAATATGGTAGGTTAGAAGTAACCAGCATGGAGAATCCTCTATGCGGTAGCATAACTAGTTAAGTGTCCACCACAAGCACCTGAATGACAATCATTCAAAACTTTCCCAACTTCCTCATGTGTGAGGCACCTCAGTAAAATTGTATCGATACCACAACGGTAAAGAGTGTCACCAATGATCAGATATCTTTGGCTTGGTATCAGATATGTCGTTGTTGTGAGCGAGAGGTATTGGGCCAGAAATTTTGGGTTTGGAGATAAATCAATATATCTCCATACCATAGGTTAGATGATGAAATTAGGAATAGAGACTCATCCAGAATTGATGGTTTTGATGTTGAGTCAAAGGCATTTGAGGGGAGGTCGCAAAGAAGCTCGATGAAAACTAGAGATTTCTTTGATTTGGATTTGATGAATTGCAAATCAAATTCCTGCAAAATGATGATCCATTTTGAGTATTTTCCCCCAGCAATTGACGTGACAAAATATATGTCATAGGGTTGCAATAAAAAATGACAGTGCTCTTTTAGAGCAGGATATAACAGCGAAATATCTATATAGCTTGAAGAGCAGCCAAAGCTAGCTTTTTGACATAAGAGTACTTAACTTTCGTATCATTGATATTGTGACTCAAATAATATATCGGATGTTCAATCCCATCTTCTTCTTGGACTAAAACCATCACAATGGTTGTATCTGCAGCAATGAGATACATGAAATAGTCGTTTTGATAATTTGGGGAATACATTAATGACGCTCTAATTAAGGTATCTTGAAGATAATCATAGGAAGCTTGCAAAACCTAATCCTAATAGAAGGGTATCCCCTTTTTCAAAAGACGAGTAAATCCTTTAGCCATTTCAGCATAATTGGGAATGAAACTCCTCCGAAAACTAGCCTTCCCTTGGAGTCTTCGTAACTATGGTAGATTGGAAGGTGGAGGCAAGTCAAGAATTGCCTAAACCTTAAGAGGGTCGAGTCGAATTCTTTCCATAGACACTACAAAACCAAGCAAACAACCAGAACCAACACAAAACACACATTTGTGTGGATTGAGTCATATTTTGTAGTGTTGGCATCGTAAAAATATAGCTCTCAAATGCTGCGGGTGATCAGTCCGCTTTTGTGAATGAGAAGGTAAGTCATCAAGGTATGGTTGAACAATACACTTGATGTCATGGAAGGCATAGTTCATTGCCCTCTAAAAAGTGGCCCCTGCATTCTTTAAAACAAAAGGGAGTTTCCTGTAGGCGAATGTGCCCCATGGACAAATAAAAGAATTTTTAGATTAGTCCTCTGGGCGGATATTGATTTGATTATAGCTGGAAATCCATCCATAAATGAAAATATTTCACATCTGGCACATTCATCAATAATCCGGTCAATAAAGGGAGTGGGATAATTGTCTTTTGGACAAGTCTGATTAACGTCCCTATAATCGATGCACACTCGTATTGTCCCTTGTTTCTTCATGATAGGAACAATATTGGAAATCCAATCAGTAAGAGGAATAGGGTAGATGAAACTAGCATGCAAATGTTTTTCAACTTCTTCTTTAATGGTAACAACCTTCTTTGGATGAATAGGACGGAGGTGCTATCGCACTGGTTTGACATCAGGATGCATTTTAATTTCATGTTCAACTATACTAGAGTCAATACCTGGCATCTCCTTATATGACCATGCAAATATATCTTAGAATTCAGGAAAGAGAGCATGATAAATATCAAGTTCTGATGGAGAACAATTTTTGCCAACATGAATGTTTTCTATAAATTTAGGTTTGGTCGAAATATTGATAGAATTGGTTCTTTGATATTTGATAAGTTTCGTTCAGAATATATTGTATCTATAAAAACAGAATTCGAAAGAAAATCAAGAACTGAAGGGTGATTAAGTTCATTTGAAAAATCTTCTATGTGATCTAGAAGATGGGAACGATGATGATAATATTCCCATGGTTCTTCTTCTATCATCATTGATTGGATGATTCCTTCGCCAGTAGAAAATATACGTGAAAAAGGAACAGAGGAAGTACCATATCTAATGAAGGATCTACCCATACAATTGGTGAAGATGGATTTGGGTTCACCACGCAAGCCAAAAATATTGATTGCTATGCAAGCTCAATGGGGCTTAGCGGCATGATTTCATTACTATTATCAACTTCAGTACTATTTCTAATCTTCCTTAAATCAGATGAAGTGGAAGATATCATATTGCAAGTCTCAACTTTTGCAACTTCTGTCATATGTGATGGTGACAGTAGCGAAAAAGTACCCATTAGCGAAGAATCCTTGAAGAGACCTACACCAATGTTTTGAAGAGATAGCGAGGGTTCGTGAACTAATGAAATGCTTCCAGTAGTCTGTGAACTAGAGGCGAAGAGAGCGAGTTGATAAATAACTATGATTCCGCCTTTATGAGGGAATGCCATCATACGAAAGTATGTCAAAACCACAACAACCATAGCATATACCCACGGTCTTCCCAACAAAATGTTGTAGTCAAGGGGTCTGTCAATGACCTCAACTTCAATAGTTACTATTTTTCTCCCTAGTTCAATTTGCAGATTACCTAAAATTCCACAAGGCGTATATGTGTGACCGTCAAAAGATTTTAATGTTGTTGGTGAATGTGACAAAGGCGGTGAGCCAAGTGTTTTCCAACAATTCATTGAAATAATACAAGTAGATACTCCCTTATCAATAACGGTTCGGTGAATAAGTTTATTCAAGGCATTTACATGAATCAATAATGCTAATTGCACTGGTAATTGTGGCATATAACCCGCATGGTTGAAAACCACAAGATCGGAATCTATTGGATCAATTCCACCAATTGCTGACAACAAAGCCTACTTTTGGGAGGGACAATTTTGAAGCACCTCAAGCGTCGACATAGCAGAAGGTGACTGAGACAAATATTCTACTATGTTATAGTTCTGTGCTGCTCGAGCTTGAGGATTAAATGTTGATATATGTACAACTCCCTTATGCAGTTTTATCAGTAACTTTGGTGAAATAGGTAGTGGAATAGGGTCAGACAAAGTTGAAGTCGAAGGATTAGGTTGATCAGTGGCCTGGTTATTCAACGACGATGGTAGATTTCCATAATATTTACTTCATGTTGACACCAAAACATCAATTTTAGGCTTAGAGGTAGGTAGCATAAGCACTCAGGAAGTGGAAGCACGATCTGTAGCAACTATATGTGTCTTCAGGTTCAGAAAAGGATCAGTCAACACTGCGAATGTACTAGAAATCTTAAGAAGCTTTGAGACTTCAGAGTGGTGAGGACAATCTCGCGTAAAGTGCTCATCATTACATATTAAACATGGGTAACGAGGTTTCCTAGCCAAAGGAGAGGAATCAGATGATTTCTCTTGAGGGGGATTATTTTGTTTCTTCTTGTTTTTGCCCTTCTTCTTTCTTCCTGGTTGCTTTTCATTCTTGCCTTTGTTAGATGACACGACATTAATTTCGGAAGCAAGAGTATTATCAGATGCATTTGAAGTTTGATTGGAAATGGAAAGTGTTTTACCAGATGGTCTACCTATCGTTTGTGTGCTCGAATATCCAATCACATTGTCACCGGCATGAGAGTCCTTACTCGATGGTGGTGGAGGAACAATATAAGCTGGTTTGGGTTCATTCGAGATCTTGTCATAGAGCATGCCAGACTGTCCAAATATTGGGCATGAGCAATTACTTTCTCTTCAGTAACGACTCCACCTTTCGCCACATCCTTGGTGATAGATGGAAACAAGGATTTTATAAAATACTCAGCTAAAAGTTGATCAGGAACATAAGTTTTGACCATTCAATGACGGTGACGCCACTCATGAATATGATCAGAGATGTGAGTAGCAGTAGTCTGTTTAAAGTTGATCAATAGTTCCATTCCAGTTTCACATCGTATGGGTATCTGGAAGTGGGTTAAAAATGTGGTAGCTAAGGATATAAAGTTATCGAAAGAAGCTTGTGGTAACTCAATGTACCACTTCACAGCTGGACCAGTAACTGTTCTTTGGAAAATACATAGTCTAATTGAATCATCATTCAAGGAGTTTGATGAAAACCATAAATGAAAAGTCATGACATGGCTGGATTAATATTCTTCATGGTTTCCATTGAATTTCAGAATATCAGAAGGTAATTTATGAGGAATCACCGACCACCAAGGTGCATAAAGAATTGGGTCAATCGTAAGCAGATTTAGGTCTGGTAATTCAAGTGTTGCAACAAAAGGAAACTATCTATTGAGGTCAGGTTGAGCATAACTAGGGTAAGATGGAATTTCCTGGGCAATAAGCCTTTGCATACCAGCATAAGGCATCTGTTGCTGGTAACCTTGATAGGGGTAAGTTTGTTGACCAAATCTGGTATAAGGTGGTTGTTGAGCACCAAGATACATTTGTTGTTGTCCAAACCCTGCATAGGCTTGTTGACCAGGACCTGGGTAAACTTGTTGTTGACCAAACCCATCATAGGCTTGTTGACTAAGTCCAGGATGAGGTTGGTACTGTTGGGATTATTGTTTTTGATATTGTGGTTGCCATGGCTATTGGAGCAATTGTTGTTGATACAACGGTTGTTGATTTAACAGTTGTTTCCTACCAATGTAATCTTGACCAGGTTGTGAATACACTAAAATAGTGTAATTCTGAGTCATTCTAGTAAAAGGTAAACTGGCCTGAGGTTGTTGGACTCTAGGCACAAACGGTTGTTGTAAAACTGCCTGAGAAGGCTAAATCTATAAACCTGAAACTTATGGTTCTGAGGTTGAAGGACCAGCTTGCACAGGTTGAGACACAACTAATTGAGCTTGTGACTGTGGTAAAGTTGTAACAACAAGTGTAGTAGCCATGGATGAGACAGATTGCATAAGTTGTGATGGATACAAAAGCCTTGGTTGAATGAGCATTGTTGGCTTCCACTGACAAACAGTCATTCCAGGCTGACCTAAAGATGACAACATATCGCCATATGGTTTCCCCCCAGAAAATGGAGGATAAGGAGATTGTGCATATTGTTGTACATATGGAGATAATCCAGGTTAAAGCAGATACATTGGATCGTAACAAGATGAACCAGCTTGATATTTACTTGATGGGTCAAGTTGTTTAGTATCCGTTAATGAAGAACCAGATAAAATTCCCATAGAGGACATGGGTGAAGGCCAAGGGCTAGAAGAAACACCTGAGAGGGTTCCAGATAAAGATTGGTAACCCGATGGGATGGATGGAACACCATACAAATGTGACTTAGGTATCTTAGTAAACATCGAAGAGGTAGCAACAAAAGATTATGTCCCAGCTATAATAGATGGTACAGTCTGGGATGTTGACTCTGCCATAGTTAAATTTCCTAAAAAATTCCCTAACGAGTCAATGGATGTCTGAAAGTAATCAGGATCAAAAGGAGTAGTAAAATGAGGAGTATGAGGATAAAGATAAAGTCCAGGTCCAAATCGAACTGGAGTTCTAGGTGTTTCTTCCTCAGGTTCCTCTTCTATCAAAATCAAACCAGGTGGAAGGATTTCACCGTCAAGTTCGTAATAGATTTCCAGTATTTGTTATTGAGGTAAAGGAGAAGTCTCAACAGTTACGGATGTTTGAGGATGAACTGGTCGATCGTCTTCTGGTATGGTAACAACTTCTGATTGTTCAACTTCAAGATCCAAATGTTTTGGTAAAATAACAACAGGTTCAAGTTGGGCTTCTTGAACAACTTCTAGTTCAGAAGTAACTTCTGATTAAGCGATGATAATTTCTGGATCAACTTCTGGTTGAACAGATTCAGTTTCAGAAGTAATTTCTTGTTGAACAACTTTGGGTTGAGAATCAACTTCTTGTTGGACAACTTGGGTTATTGTTTCATTAGGTTCACTTCTAGTGTCCTCAGATAATTGTGGAGATTCCACTTCAGTAACAGATGTACTAGTAATTGTATGAGTAACTGGGGTCACAGTACTTACCAGTATAGGTGTTTATGGTAATTCAGATGAAGAACCAGAAGTTTGGGATGTACTAGATTCAGTCAAATGAGATCGCTTTGACCAAATAGGTGTAGCTTCAGGTGGCAAAGGTGGTTTACTCGTTGTCCTCCGCCAACGACGGGGTAAGGGTTGATGTTCCTCCATGATTGCTGATTGATTTTATTACAAAAAATAAATAAACAAAAAGGGGTAAGCTAGGCAAAAGGATTACCAAGCAACTGCGAACTGCAAAATACCTCCTGATGAAACGAGAAGTACGGGCATGCAATCTCCCCAAATGTTGTGTTCGGTGTATCACAGTGTACAAGGCAACCAACTCAATTACCTAAGGATGGATAGCAACCTAATGTAGTCCTCCCATATATACCCAAAAGTAGGTGGAGGCCCAATCCATGTTAGCGGTATCTAATGTGAAATCACACAGTGAGAGCATTCATTTATACTTTATGTACTATAACACCGCCCTATATACTTGAAGGTACGTGGATGAGCTATGATATACTCACGTACGTGGAATGAGGTATCACACTCGGAATGTATCGCAGACAAGTTAGCGACAGCTGCTATGTTTTATGATGCCGGAACACGTCTCTAGCCTAGAATCTCTAAAAATTTTGCGTTAGGTGACAATGCTCCATTAGGTTAATTGAGATTAATTTTTAAGTTGATCTTGATTAAGAGTTTGTCTTTCAAGGTTCACCATGTGATGTCTTTGAAATTCATAGAATGCAACTATAATGAGAAATATTCTTTCTATTTTATTTTGAATAATGAAAACCTTAACTAATAGGGATAGAGAAATCAGATTCTTTTAATCAAATAACGAAGAGCACATCTAATGCAATTTCCCTAAACTATTCCTACAAGCACACGCAAACTTTTCAATGCACAATGCAAGTTTTTCTTTTCAATTCCCTTAATGTTGAGATGAACAAAAGGAAACTAATGCACATACAATCAATCAATATTTTTGCAAGAATGCAGTCTCTACGACAGTTTCTTTTCTAAAGAAATGAAGACTTTACGACACTTTCTTTTCAGCAAAGATTAATCGACTATAAGATAACTTTGAAAATGAATTGATAATGATAAAAAAATCATTCAAGAAACACTAAAAAATCAAGGCCAAAGTAGGGCTAGGAAAGGAAACAGAAATTTATTTCAGAGACACAACAATCATTAATCTTTTAGTAAGCAAAAACAGAAGGAAATTTGGAAAAAACCAAGCCAAAGGTGGGATTTTTGACCTAAGGAGTATCAACATAGCCCTGAATGGGAGACAGTGTGCTTCAGAGCACTATCATCAATCCAAGGGTGCTCTGCAACGCACTGTGTCCAGACCAAGCTGGTGCTGGTACCAGAGATGCCATTTAAGTGACATTCAAGCACAATTTTTGACCAAAAAACACTTCAAAAAGGCTGAAATGAGATCAATGGAGGAAAGTAAAGTCTACTAGGGTGTACTAGGATGAAGATAAACTACCTGGAACGATGATCATTCCCCAACAGAGTCGCCAATTTTTTATGTGGAATTTTGTATCTATGGATGAACACAACTTCCCTAAGTGGGTAGTTACACTTAGAACAACAGAGTTAAAGAGTTTAACCTTTTCCTATAGAAGATAAATAAGACAAGGGACCAACTTGTTATATTTCTCTTCCCTTTGTCTCCTTTGAATAGCTCCCTTTTCTCCTTCTCTAACTGAATTTGCTCGATCAGTACCTGCAATCATAAACAGAGGAAAAAAACCAATCAAAGAAAGATATCTATCTACTATAAGAAAATGGAATCGAAAGCATTTACACATATAATCATCATAAATAAAGACAAGATTATGGGAAAAGGTGTAAATAACTTTATTGAATAGAAGGAAGAGTTACAACCAAAGAAGTCCAATCCCATGTCACTCATCTAGCTTGAGTTCCATCCTTCATCACACAAAAAGCACAACATTCCGACAACATAACAATACTTTCCTATGATCTCAAACCTCAAACCAACAGTATCTCCTTACAATTCTTCAAAGTCCAGCCCCTAATCACTATGATAAGTGCTCAATTTATAGGGAAATGGAGGTGGTTTTGTCATAAATTGGGCATTGAATGGCTTTCCAATTTGGGAGTTAGTTTCCATGGAGGAAGGGATGAGAGAATAGGAGGCTATTTGGTTCATTCCATATCCAATTTAGATCTCATAGGAGAGGATAAGAGGTGGGAATCTTCTAGAATGGTCTAGAATGTAGGAATATTCTCAGAACCCTATGAATATTTCGCTCAATCTCACCTAATGCAGGTCAAAGTGGGCCTAGGTGATCTGCAGAGCAGGGTTGAATGGGCCTAAGTGCTATGTAGCGCATTTACCCCTGACCAAGGCTATGCTGGTCCCTCAAGGAGTCATTTCAGGATGTCTTCAAGCCAGGAAACTCTCATGAATGATGGCATTCAATGTGATGACTTGTCTAGGGCATGTAGCAACTGAATTAGGGTTTGATGAGCCCTAATAGTATTGATCTGAATGTTGGGAGTGATGTGCCCAAATAGACCTGTAACAATGCCCCTATTGAGTAAGGATTACCCCAATAGCATAGTCAGAGGAATCTGTCTTGATCTCAAACGGTTTTTGCAAGTTTGGTAATGTGAGCACTGGTGCAAAGCAGAGGCGATGTTTCAACTCTACGAATGCCTTTTGTTGAGATTCAAACCAAAATAATTTTTCTTTCGCTCCTCTTTTGGTGACTTGACTCAAGGGCCAAGTGATATGAGAGAACCCCAACATGAACCTGTGGTAGAAATTGGCAAGACCCAGAAAGATGTGGAGCTCTGTTAGAGTAGTTGCGGCTGGCCTATCCTGAATGACTTGGATCTTGGACAGATCGACATGAACCCCCCGTTCATCAATAATGTATCCCAAATATTGAACTTGGGTCATGCCAAAAGTGCATTTCTCCAAATTGGCACACAACTTGTGTTGCTACAGTGTTTTGATAAACTGTCGGATGTGGTGTACGTGCTCTTCCCAACTCTAGCTGAAGATCAGGATGTCATCCAAGTGTACCACTAGAAATGAGTTGGTGAATGGCTACAAGATTGCAGGAGCATTCATCAACCCGAAAGGCATAACCAGCCATTTGAAAAGTCCCTCCTTGGCTTTGAAGGCAGTCTTCCACACATCGGAGGGTTTGATTGGTACCTAGTGACGTCTAGACTTTGAGTCAATCTTGTTGAAATATTTTGCCCACTTGAGTTGGTCCATAAGGTCATCAATCTGTGGGATCGGGTAGCTATTCTGAACAGCGATGTTGTTCAGCACCCGATAGTCAATATAGAGTCTCCAAGTCCCATCCTTCTTCGGTACCAACACGATCAAGCTCCACAAGGTGATGAACTCGGTCGAATATGACCTTTTTGCAGCAGCTCCTGAATTTGCCTCTTGATTTCATCGCTCTCTAGAATGGAGAGTAGATAGATTGGTCCATTCTGTAACAGTGCACCTAGGTTCATATTGATGGATTGCTTGACCTAACAGTGCAAAGGAAGATTATGAGTCTGCAACACAGAATTTTGATGAAGAAACCGAGGATGGCAGTCACCACTAAGAAAGCAAGGAGGACTGACTTGGATGTCCTTTCTCAGGCATCTGAAGTGATCTGGAATTTATCCAGGACAAAGAATTAAAGGTATTATAGACTCATGTGCATGGATGTGCCTATGTTACTTTATGCAACGGATCGATAAGATTGCGAAATACATAGACACTGAAGCAGTTAGAGAAAACAAAACAGGAAAAACATGTAAATACAACAATTTTAATAAGGAGTTCACCCAATGCTCCTAGGCTACATCTCCTGGTCCAGCCTTCAGTGGTGGCCTCTCTATTATTTTTTCAAAGTAGAGTTTTTACACTAATGAGCTCAATGTGGGTCTCACTCAACATATAGGAATCAGTAGGATTGGAGTACACAGACTCTCCTTACTGAAACTTGACCTCTACTGGTCACAGTAGCATGAGCCCAATTTGAGACTCATACATGACAAGCATATACAGAGGAGTTCACTTGAACCTCCCAAGTCTTCTCTAGAGTACATAGACTCTCTGACTCTCTCTGGCTCTGTCTCGATGCTACCTTTGCTCTGCAGGTCAGCTCGACTTATTTTCTTTGTTCACTGCTCTTAGCTTTCTTACTTTCTTTTCTCTTTTCTTTCTAGTTGCTTGCTTTGCTTCTGTCAATTTGTGGCTTTAAAGCCAATTTTCTTTCCGACTGTTCATTTCCGCTTCTCAGCGTTCTAGTTCTTATGCCTCTGTTCGTTCGAATTCTCCTGTTCTGCGTCATCATCACTATGTAACGCTTCACAAGGAGGTGGCCACTTGTTTCATAACGAACTAAGTGTCAGTTCTCTTGGAAATGTTTGAACGGTAGTTATTTTCGTTTAACTCCCAGATTGCCCGCGAACATGATTGCCCTGCTAACTCATCGTTCATGCCGGACTTCAAACTTTATATAACTCAACCTATTTACCCCGTTGAATCCGGTCATCAGTCGGATTGCATGTCCGCTGTCGATTTGGAGCCTCCAGATCCTACGATCTCCGTCCATATCGGGCGGGTAAGTTGCATGGCGTTTATCTGTCCGATGTGAGCAATTTTCTCTCTCTTCCGCCAAACGCATGGCACCCAGTGTGTGGCATCGGGTGGGACTCGGTTGAAACCGCTTACCGCTCGAAGCCCATCCGATATCCTGTTGGTTTTCGTGTGGGACCAGACTCTGATGGAATCGGCGAATTCCGTATGGTTTTTAACTTTTCGGTTCCAGTCGCTGGGGGCTTTTCCTTCTCTAAGGGGTTTTCCCGGTGTGTCGGTAATCGCATATCAGAAACCTCCCCCGTTTCTCCAAAAGACCTCTCGTTTCGCTGTTTTGTGTCTGCGTGCATTACCATGGGCCAACGGTCTGTGTGATTGACCGAGGGTCCTCGTTGCTCTGCGCTACTCATGAATTACAAATGTTCCGAGAGTATTCCTGATAAGCTTGACCTTTGTAAGTCTTTGAAACTTTGGCATGAATTTTACAAAGTTATGAAAACTTAGAGAGTGTTTTAGGATCTAATTCGGATCATGAAGAGGCTTAGTAACAGGAAGGACTCACAAATTTTTAAATTTTACACGAGGACATGCAATGTCTTCTGTGTGGGGGAATGTTGAACCAAAAAATTGCTTGTTTTTGACAACTCCTTTTCACTCCATTACTCCCTTTTTACCTTCATAACTCCAATTTGGGTATCAGTTTACAAGGTTGATAACATATAAAGTACATAATCATCTTCTATTTCATAAATATAATTTTTCTTTATTATTTAACTCAATATTTACTTGATGTACTGAATTACAACGATTCTGCAGTTGATGTATGTTTCTATAGCTAAGTCCAAGGTTCGATGGGTTGCGAAGCTTCAACCGAATAACAAGTTATATTGGAAGATGAAAATTGGTTGGTACAAGGATTTGTTCCTACTTTCAGAGCTTGGAACGATAAAGAAGACACCTTAGAAACTCAGTCGAAGGAAATGTCAACCACGTAAAAGGAAAAACTAGGAAAGCAAGATGCAGATTTTTAGCCTCATGATTTGCTACATTGGTAAAAAATCATGAAAAGAACTTGTTATCTTATCTTTCAAAGTTAATTTTAGATAATTTTGATTAGCATAAGGTGTAATTCTCTGAAACATTTAAAGCGAGGAGTCTTATAAATATGCCTCTCGGAATAGCGAACACAGACTTGAATTCTATTTTGTAAACACTATGTTTTTATATACAAACTCTATTTTGTTTTATTTCTCTATTGTCTGATTCCAGTGCATGGTTAATCATCTTGTGAAGGCACCATACTAATACCTACTTCTTGCAGGAGGGCCCCCTCGAGATAGTAAGGTTTCTTTTTATTTTTGGTTAGTATTGAATTTTGTATTTCCTGTAGGATTTTTGTTAGTTCCTTTAAACAATTAAGTTTTGATTTTTAGATCTAAGCTTAAGATTGTTTTGTAGCAGGTTTATCTAATCATTTTATTGTTGAAGTGAAGCGATATTTCTAGTTCACATGGACAAAGTATAAGTTAACATAGATTAGAAGCATAACTTTAAATTACGGTGATATCAATAGGATTTTCATTTGCAGAGTTAATCTTTCTTTCTGTTAAAGTAGATTTATTTATAGTGTGATTTTATTGCAAGTGTGATTTCCATTCAAGCAAGTGTGATTTTTTTTATCAGCAAGAGTGATTTCATTTTATTGCAAGTGTGATTTTATTTACAAGCAAGAGTGATTTCATTTTAAAGAAAGTGTGTGTGTGTGTCTTTA
Organism: Pinus taeda; assembly: GCA_000404065.3. NCBI lineage: Eukaryota > Viridiplantae > Streptophyta > Pinopsida > Pinales > Pinaceae > Pinus > Pinus taeda. The sequence continues at coordinate 30,159 of APFE030795660.1, forward strand.
TTTCAAGCAAGGTGTGAGTGTGATTTTATTTTTAGCAAGGTGTGAGTGTGATTTTATTTTTAAGTGTGAAACAAGTGTGAAGTTTATTTCAAGAATAGTGTGATATTTCATTTAAGCAAGAGAAATAGAATGGATTCCATTTTTATGAGTGCTTTACTTACTTACATAGCTGTAGAGAAACATGTTCATTTTGATATCTCAAATTAACTTAGGAATTGTGTAAGTGACAAAGAATCCTAGCACATACAATGTGCATATATTTCATCATTTTACTCGCCCTAGTTGATAATTCATGTATGTAATTTAACATCAATTAAATTACCAAACAATTAGTTATATGTATTATTCTACCCTAATAAACTAAAAACAAAGTAGAATTTAGTTAACAGTAGTGTACTCTGTAATAGTATAGTTTGAATAGCATTGTAAGACTAAAAGTATTAAACTTAAAAGAAACTATTGCTAAGGAAGCCTAATGAAAATGGAGTTTATATATATGTTATATTATTATATATGTTATGTATATATATGTATGTATTTATATATATATATAATTATAACTTAGATTATAATATATATATATATATTATATATATATATATAATTATATATATATAATATATATTATAATATATATATATAATATATAATATAGATATATGATTTTATGGTATTAGTAATGTATCGAAGGTCATTAAGACTTGGTTTTTTAAGTAATAAACAAAGAATAAGGGTACATAATTCTTAGAAGCATAACCTTAGGATAATAAATCCTCACAGAGGATTTTAAATATCTTTGTAGTTAAAATTGGTAAATATGAACAAAATATATATACACATGCATTAAAGTTAATTCCTAAATGATGAACAATAGAATTCCAAATATATTGTGGTACTGTTTTTGCTGTTATGGGGTACCAAAATACACCTTCTTAGCAGTTGGTTGTTCCCTGCAAAGAAAACATAGATAGTTGGTTGTTGTTTGTGGACAAACATGAGGAAACAAAGAACTATAAATGGTGAAAACAAAGCATACATAAACATAAATTAAAACTAGAAGATAAACAAATAAACAATGCTTAATGAAGCAAACAAGTCAACAAAGTAATGGAAAAGGATCCCTTTATTGACTGTTGAATGTAGAAGAGATACAATTGATGAATTTTAAACACTTGGAGAGAATTCTTTGAGTAATGGTTCTCAAAAATCCCCAACAAGGAGGCTTCTTTCCTCAATCTGTTTCTTCTCTCTCTCAAAGAAGTATGATGATGCAGGAGCATCTAGTTGACGGGTCAAGACGAAAGGAAAGGTTGTTTGGTATCTGAAGAGGACAGAAGAGGAATTTGCAGAGTGAACAATGTAGTTGTTTTTTTTGTTTATGTTGTTTAATTTAATAAAGAACAATACGTAGGAAGGTAGAGGATTAATTAGGTAAATTGTTGCAAGTAATTAGTTTTATTTTCATGTCAATAACATAGGACAATAACAGTTCTTGGAACTAAAAATGTGTAACCAACAACAGTTGGAAGAAAACAGTTCCATACAATCATTTTAAAAAAGGAACATAACACAATTGTAAGGGTTCGACTTTGGAAAAGAGAGAGAGTGAGAAAGCTAATAAAATATCTCTGAGCACACAAACATTTTTTTCCAGCATCCTATAACTGTTTATCTACCTGTCATTCTGTTCAATTTCCAGAAATAGTAAAAGTCTAATCTCTGTTTTGTTCTACAAAAACGTGTACACAAATATATGTTTCTAATTGCATTGATTCAAGCAGGCCTACGAACCTAAACGAATTTGCAGACATAACCAAGAACATGTTGTAGAAACAAGGGCATACAAACCCTGAACCTAACAAGTATACAAATGCAAAGGAATCCTGGACGAGTCTGTATAATTCAAGCATCAAAATACAAATAAGGCACAAGAATTTTTGAACAACAAACCAAGAAAATTATCCAGGTATGCCTAAAGAGTAAACCCATTTGTTTCATTTAGAAAATAAGTACGAGAAATCTCTATTCAATCATATACAGTTCCAAAACCTCATTCAAATATTTATACAGTCCATATTATAACACTTTACAAAGTTCGAGGGCATCATAGCATGCGGGCCTAGAAACCCTAAGGCAAAACCTACAACAACTACCCACCAGAGCAACCGTGCAAGCCAATAGTGTATGACTACATACAATCGACGGCTCCAGAAATCATTGAACTAAAAATTAGAATAACCCTAGCCTACGATAGCAGAATACAAGTGACAAGAAAAACAGGGAACAACCCTACCCGGGTCTAGCTGGAGCCTCAATAAGCCGAAGTCCGAAACCCTCCAGGACATTACACCTACAATGAAAAACATTAACCAAAGTTCATAAGTATTATGTGGCAAAGTAAGTAAAGACCAGAGGAAAGAACGAAACCAGGGTTCGAGTTTACCTTGCAGAGACAAGCCGCAGTCATTGCAGTCATTTAGGGTCACCCTGCTCATGAAGGAGCAAGTGTATCAGTTTAACTGTGTGAAGAGAGGAAAATATTGATAGCATAGAACATAATCCATACCTTTGCATTGCTGAAGAAGCTGAAGCCGAGACCTTGCGACCGCATCTTGTTCGAAACCGAGAAATACAACCAGAGACTCAACAACAGTCGCATAGAAGGATTCAAGACCAGAAGGAGTCACGCAACCCAACAAACAACCAACATTGACATCACACGCAAAGAAATCTCAGAGTCTAACCAGCAAACTACAGTTTCATAACTGACAGCAAGAATAAGTGCAGACAAAGCAACGTGAACGGAATTAATAGGTTCAAACAGAGGTTCATACTAGACAGAGGAGTTGATGAGTTTTCCCAGGTCAAGAGCTGAGCCGGAGCATAGTAACAACAAAATTTACACAGAGACAACCACAGCATAACCATAACATAGAGCTCTCAAGACTCAAGCAAACGCGCATGCAAAATGACCGAAGTTAGGGTTTGAATCTCCCTTACCAAGGCGGGGTTGACAATCCCATGGGGTGGACACTTGTCCATCAATTGTTAGCCCAAGTACCAATCATAAGTGTAGACCCCAAATCCATTTTAAAATCATTACAATCAACCATCAATGAACCAACATTATATGCAATCTAGTTGCATCATTAATTTCATTAATTTTCGCATTATTAACTTTGGGTAGTGTGACAAGGGTGGGATGGACCCATCAAGTGGTATCAGAGCAGGAAGTTGAAAGAGTTAGGATATGGAAGTTGGAAGACGAGGACATGGGAGAGGTGTGCGCAGAGCAGGAGATGAAGGACTGAGGGAAGAAATAAGGATCCTTATTGCTCGTTTAGAGATAGTGGAGGCAGGAAGGAGAAGGGATCCAAAAATAGGAGATGACAACGAGGAGGAAGCTATAGTTGCAACAAACAGATCAGATGAGGAAGGGTTGGAGATGAAGTTGCTGAGATCAGTTCTGTTGGCCAGCAGCAAGCCCAAATTGGAGATTCCTAACTATGATGGCAGCCTATCCACAAAAGTGTTGTTGGACTGGATAAACGAGTTGGACAAGTACTTTGAAACTGAAGAGATCAGCAAGGACTGGAGGGTCAAGTTTGTTGCAACCAAATTGAAGGGACACACAGCCCTATGGTGGGATAGTGTCCAAGTAGAGAGAATGAGAATGAATAAGTTACCGATAAAGAAGTGGTCAAGGATGGTGGCCAAGCTAAAAGGCAGATTTCTGCCTAAGGATTACCAGGTTGCACTTTACTGACTAGTGCAAAAATTACGATAGAAAGGAATGACAGTAAAGGAGTATACAGAAGAATTCTACCGAGTGAACTTGAGAGCTGGTTATATCGATGAAACTCCAGAGAAGACAACAAGATACGTAAACGGTTTGAGACTGGAAATACTGGATGAAATCAGTGTTCTTTCCCCGAGAAATATAGAAGAAGCCTATCAGAGTGCTGTAAAGGTTGAAGAAAAGATTACTAGAAAAAAAAATGCTAGGAGAGGATGGGGAACCAGCAGAGGACGAGGACAGTCCTATGGCAAAGGACGAATTTCTAGTAATAGTGAAGAGGGCAGTAGCTCGAAAGCTTCAGGAACAGTAGAGAAAGGTGACAACACTAGAGGTGGCAGGCCATATCAGCGAGGAAGAGGGAATGGATGAGGTAGAGGAGCTAATTTTCAGTGCTACAAGTGCCACAAGTGGGGGCACAAATATTTTGAATGCTTTGAAGCAGAGCAAGATGGCCTGAGGGGAACATTTGTTGCACGGCCTGAGGAAGCTGAGGCACGGCCCCAAGAAGCAGAAAATGTAGCGAAAACAGGGGAGGCCTTGGTTCTAAACAAATTATTGCTAAAGCCAGCCAAGGAAACAGCTGAACAGACCCAATGGAAAGCACTATTCTAGACAGTTTTCAAATCACACGAAAAGTATTGCAAATTGATCATTGAAAGTGGGAGTACAAAAATTTGGTTTCCACCGAGATGGTGGAGAAGTTGGGATTGAAGCGGCTTAAGCACCCCACCCCTTACAAGGTGTCGTGACTGCAGAAAGGCACCCAGCTGTTGGTTAATGAACAGTGTGAGGTTGAATTTCACATTGGCAGGTACAAGGACAAATTTATATGTGATATCATGCCAATGGACGTGTGTCACATACTGCTGGGAAGACCATGGCAGTATCATCGGAAGATGGTACACGATGGGAAAATGAACTGCTAAAAGTTTGTTAAAGATGGAGTCAAGCATACGCTTGTACCCATCAAGGAAGAGGAGACAACAGAAGCAAGCGGGACAAAAGCATTGTTAGTACGTGGAAAACAGTTCGTGAAATAGATTGAGGAAAATGAAGTGAATTATGCTATTATGAGGAGGGTAAAGACAATTCTGTTGCACACAAAAATGTCTGAATTGCCTGCAGAAATTCAAGAGATGCTGCAGAAATTCAGAGACATTGTAGTTGATGATTTGCTAGACAGATTGCCTCCCAAAAGAAGCATCAGTCATCATATAAAATTCATACCCAGAACAAGCTTACCAAATAAGGTAACATATCGGATGAGCCCCAAAGATAATGAAGAGATCAGGAAACAGGTGCAGGAGTTACTAGATAAAGGGTTGATAAGGGAAAGCTTGAGCCCTTGTGCAGCACCAACAGTTCTCACTCCCAAGAAAGGAGGAGAATGGCGGATGTGCACGGATTCATGGGCTATCAACAAAATCACCATTAGGTACATGTTTCCCCTACCAAGGATGGATGATATGATGGACTATCTAAGTGGGGCGACATACTTCACAAAGATTGATCTGAAGAGTGGCTATTATTAGATCCAGATTAGAGAAGGAGATGAGTGGAAGAAAACCTTCAAGATTAATGAAGGGCTATACGAGTGGCTGGTCATGCCATTCGGTTTGAGTAATGCCCCTAGTACTTTTATGAGGTTGATGAACGAAATGCTGAAAGAGTTCATCGACAAGTTTGTGATAGTGTACCTTGATGACATATTGATTTTCAACAGGACTAAAGAAGAGCACCTTCAACATGTTCGAAGAGTGCTAGAGAAATTGCAGTAGAATAAACTGCTGATAAATTTGAAGAAATGTACTTTCCTACAAAGAGAACTGGTTTATTTGGTCTTTGTAATTGCAGAAAACGAATTGAAGATGGATCCATAAAAGATTGCAGCAATCATTAACTGGCCATCTCTGAGAAGCTTATTCGAGGTACGTAGTTTTCATGGGTTGGTGAGTTTCTATCGCAAATTTATAAGAAACTTTAGTGAAATCTGGGCGTCTATACTGGACACCATAAAAAAGGCTAGTCAGCCTTTTTGTTGGACCAAGGTAGTAGAGGACAACTTTCGGCTCTTGAAGCGGAAAATTACAGAAAAGCCAATTCTAAGGTTACCAGATTTTAATAAGCTTTTCCGGGTTCGATGCGACGCAAGTGGTACAGCTATTGGCAATATACTCAGCCAATAAGACAAACCTGTTGCATTTTTCAGCGAGAAATTGAACGAAAGCAGGCAGACATATTCCTCCTATGACAAGGAATTTTAAGTTCTCGTCCAAGCTTTAAAACATTGGAGACACTACCTGTTGGGGAGTGAATTTGTGTTATTTTCTGATAATTCAACGCTGCAATATGTAATGCAACAACATAAATTGAACCACAAGCATGCCAAATGGGTGGAGTATTTGTATAGTTTCACCTTTGCGTTGAAACACATCAGCAGGCAAGCCAACAAGGTGGTGGATGCATTGAGCAGAAGAGTCTTGCTCTTACAGGAAAGTACAATATAGGTGTTGGGTTTTGAGCATTTGAAAGATTTTTACCTGACCGACACAGATTTCAAAGAGGCATATGAAGCCTGTCAAAATCCCGTGCTGAGGAACAAAAGTCCATGGTTGGACTACAACTTGCAAGAGGAACTACTGTTTAGAGGGGGACAATTATGTATTCCTGATTATTCGATGAGAGAAAATATTATACAGGAGAAACATAGCGGGGGTCTAGCTGGACATTTCGGCATAGACAAACTTTGGAGCAGCTTGGACACTTCTATTACTGGCCAAGAATGCGAAGGGATGTACAGTAGTATGTGAATAGATGTAAAGTCTGCCAACTGGCGAAAGGACATAGTCAAAACACTGGACTTTACACACCACTACTTGTTCCAAGTAGACCATGGGACTCAGTCAACATTGACTTTGTCTTAGGATTGCCTAGAACATAGCAAGGTTATGACTCAGTGATGGTGGTGGTAGACAGGTTTTCGAAAATGGTGCATTTCATCCCTTGTCTAAAAACTAGTGATGCCACTCACGTAGCTCACCTATTTTTCACAGAGATTGTTAGATTACATGGCCTACCAAGATCTATTGTTTCTGACAGGGACGTAAAATTCACAGGACACTTTTGACGCACCCTGTGGAAGAAGTTGGACACACAGTTGAACTTCAGTTTTGCATATTATCTGTAGACTGACAAGCAAAAAAAAGTGGTGAACAGGAGTTTGGGGAACTTGTTATGGAGCTTGACTGGGGAAAATTCACGATTATGAGATCGTGCGCTCGCTCAGGCAGAATTCGCTTATAACGATTCACCAAATTGTAGCACCGGACACAGTCCATTTCAGATCCTGTACGGCATGCATCCTCGCAGAATACATGAGTTGCGGGATCTGGGAAAGTTGGAGAAGAGAAGTGCTGATGGAGAAGATTTTGCTGAAGCGATGAGTGAACTACACGAACAGGCGAAATTAAAGTTGTAGGAAAACGTTCAGAAATATAAACAACAGGCAGATCTAAAGTGGTGAGAAGTCCAATTCAATATAGGTGATGAAGTCCTTGCACACTTACGCAAAGAACGGTTTCATAAGGGCGCACATAACAATCTAAAATTCAAGAAGATTGGTCCCTACAAGATTTTGTGTAAATTCTCAGCCAATGCTTATGAGATACAACTGCCACCTGATATAGGCATATCACCTATTTTCAACGTGGAAGACCTGTTCCCATACACTTCCAACCCAGAGGAAGATAGTATGGTACGGCCAGAACGGGACACCCAAGTTGGAGACAGTTCTTGGATGAGGCACATGCCTTCGCCTCAACCCCATGAGATCGAGAAGATTCTCAACACACAAGTAGCCAAGAGGACTCGCAGGAAATAGTATCTGTGATACCTTGTCAAGTGGAAGAACCGTCCAATCGAAGGCAGTTCGTGGCTCAACGCGACACAGATACAGAAGGCAGGTTATTCTGTGGAGGATCTCATGGAACGGAGCCTTGACTTTTTCTTACCCCGGGAGCCTGATGCAGGAGCATCTAGTTGATGGGTCAAGACAAAAGGAAAGGCTATTTGGTCTCTGAAGAGGACAGAAGAGGAATTTTTTGAGTGAACAATGTAGTTGTTTTTTTTGTTTATGTTGTTTAATTTAATAAAGAACAGTATGTAGGAAGGTAGAGGATTAATTAGGTAAATTGTTGCAAGTAATTAGTTTGATTTTCATGTCAATAACGTAGGACAATAACAGTTCTTGGAACTAAAAATGTGTAACCAACAGAATGTAACCAATAGCAGTTGGAAGAAAACAGTTCCATACAATCATTTTAAAAAAGGAACAGAACACAATTGTAAGGGTTTGACTTTTGAAAAGAGAGAGAGTGAGAAAGCTAATAAAAAATCTCCAAGCACACAGACATTTTTTTCCAGCATTGTGTAACTGTTTATCTACCTGTCATTCTATTCAATTTCCAGAAACAGTAAAAGTCTAATCTCTGTTTTGTTCTACAAAAACGTGTACACAAATATATGTTTCGAATTGCATTGATTCAAGCAGGCCTACGAACCTAAACGAATTTGTAGACATAACTCAAGAACATGTTGTAGAAACAAGGGCATACAAACCCTGAACCTAACAAGTATACAAACGCAGAGGAATCCTAGACGAGTTTGTATAATTCGAGCATCAAAATACATATAAGGCACAAGCATTTCCGAACAGCAAACCAAGAAAATTATCCATGTATGCCTGAAGAGTAAACCCATTTGTTTCATTTATAAAATAAGCACGATAAATCTTTGTTCAATCGTATACAGTTCCAAAACCTCATTCAAATATTTATATAGTCCATATTATAACACTTTACAAAGTTCGAGGATATCATAGCATGCAGACCTAGAAACCCTAAAGAAAAACCTACAGCAACTACCCACCAGAGCAACTGTGCAAGCCAACAGTGTATGACTACATACAGTTGACGGCTCCAGAAATTATTGAACCAAAAATTACAATAACCCTAGCCTACGATAGCAGAATACAAGTGACAAGAAAAATAGGGAACGACCCTACCCGGGTCTAGCCAGAGCCTCGATGAGCCGAAGTCCGAAACCCTCCAGGACATTACACCTGCAACGACAAACATTAACCGAAGTTCATAAGTATTATGTGGCAAAGTAAGTAAAGACCAAAGGAAAGAACGAAACCAGGGTTCAAGTTTACCTTGCAGAGACAGGCCGCAGTCATTGCAGTCATTTAGGGTCACCCTACTCACGAAGGAGCAAGTGTATTAGTTTAACTGTGTGAAGAGAGGAAAAGGTTGATAGCATAGAACATAAACCATACCTTTGCATTGCTGGAGAAGCTGAAGCCGAGACCCTGCGACCACATCCTATTCGAAACCAAGAAATATAACTAGAGACTCAACAACAGTCGCATAGAAGGATTCAAGACCAAAAGGAGTCGTGCAACCCAGCAAACAATCGACATTGACATCGTACACAGAGAAATCTCAGAGTCTAACCAGCAAAATAAAGTTTCATAACTGACAGCAAGAATAAGTGCAGACAGAGAAACGTGAACGGAATTAACAGGTTCAAACAGAGGTTCATACCAGACGGAGGAGCTGATGAGTTTTCCCAGGTCAAGAGCCGAGCTAGAGCACAGTAACAACAAAATTTACACAGAGACAGTCGTAGCATAACCATAATGTAGAGCTCTCAAGATTCAAGCAAACGCAAATGCAAAATGACCAAAGTTAGGGTTTGAATCGCCCATACCAAGGCGGGGTTGAAAATCCCATGGGGTGGACACTTTTCCATCAACTGTTAGCGCAAGTACCAATCATAAGTGCGGACCCCAAATCCATTTTAAAATCATTACAATCAATCGTAAGATGAACCAACATTATATGTAATCCAGTTGCCATCATTAATTTCATTCATTTTCGCATTATTAACTTTGGGTAGTGTGACAAGGGTGGGCTGGACCCATCATATGAGGACTCTCTCAGTGATGAAATCCTCTTCCACTAGAATGTTGGATTGTTAAGGAGCACTTTTCTAGCATAACAATCCTCTACTTCTTCCCTAACAATGGAATATAGGGTTGATTAGGAGCAATTTTTCTAGCATAATATTGCCTTGTTTTTTGTCTTCCAATGGCCTGTTTATATAGAATTTTGAATTCCTCTTCCCCCTCTTGGTCCATTAATGAGAAAATGACTTATGAGTAGGACAAGAGGATCCCTTGGGGGCTGCATATCTCCAAGTTGACTCAAAATCAACTGTCCTTGACTAGTACATGTTAGGGAATCCAATCTTCCAAGTGTGTGAATTGGTCCTAGACTGTTGAGTAGAACTTTCTCTTGACCGCATGGATATCAAAGTAAAAGTACCGCAGTTGCTAATTTTTGCCTTTGGACTGGCTGTGCAGGTAAATTTATACTTGAGACCTTTGGAGATTTTTTTTTTTTTTATACTTCATGATGTTTTCAGCTGGAAAGTCTTCACCTGCACATTTTGTTGGACAACTTTGGATGTTACTTGGATTGTACAAATGTGTGTACAATTTTTTTGTGTTAACATATACATTATAATGACAGAAGCAAAGAATGTTTGAAAAAATAGATACATTTATTAAATTAACATATCACGTGTTCATTGAGAAATGATTTCACTTTTAGAATCATATTAATGTCCAAAGACGACCATAGTAATAGTAAATAAAAATTACAAATGTTCAATATTTTGGGACAAAATTTTCGTTAATCGAATACATGCCATGATTAAAGCCTTCGAAATACAAACTTCCTAATAGGAAGTAGAAATAAGAAAACACTCTAGTAATTCAATATAAATGATAAAAACCTTGGCATCTTGTCCTCAAACACACATTTATGCACAAGAAGATAAGTAACCAGAGGTTTCAGGATCATCTGACTTGGAAAGAAGAAGTCAAATTTCTCATGAGTAGCAGGAAGGCTTCAAGTTATAATCTCGAAGGAAAAATTTCAAAGTATCCTGAGACTGTAATTACCCGTGAATACACACCAAAATAGGTTTCATTAAATTTTAATAAAGTAACAATAATATAAATTACTAAGTGAAGTAATTAAAGAGATTCAAGGACATTGATCTTAAAAAGATTTACATAAATATTACACTCTACAATAACCCTACAACACAAGTAATTATATATGACTAAAATTGTGACTTTACATTTACGAGTAAATTTATAAGGTTATAAACCCTTTGAACAAACAAATTAAAAATACGTTAGGTTTTAAAACCCTGTAAGAACCTTATGTAGGAATCAAAGAGGAATGAATGAATTATGTATGAATACACACACACACACACACATATACATATATTACTTGTGCAAGAAAAAAAGATTTTCAGGAATTGGAACTTGGCCAAACAATGTCACCATAGAAGAAAACCCCAACACCATACAATGAAATAGTGAGAGGAATCCTATGGTCCTGCATTGAAAAATTAATGTTTAGATTTTAATAAACAAGTATGTTGAAAAGGAAAATCGTTTTAAAAATTAAGGAAGGGGTTTGAATTGATACCTGAGCGAACTTGAAAACATTGTAAGTGTAGTGCTGCTACCAAAACACTTGAAACATTTAAGCAATGACAATAAAATTGTGAAGGAAACCATTGCCAAAAAGGATCACCATGCTAAGAAATGAAACCTAAAGATGAAAAGAAACCAAAATTGTTAAATTGGTAACATAAAAGGAAATTACTTGAAAGGCAAGGAGTAACATTAGTTAAGTTAAATAAAAACTCTAAAAAAAAAAAAAAAAAACACCTCCAGTTGAAGTACTAGTGCATGGAGGCAACTTGACAAACAATTTTCTAGAATATTGAATGACCAAATGAGGTAAATAAAAACCTAGACCCCTCTGATAGAAAAATGATGGGTAAATAGAAAAGAGTTAAAGTAAAACTAGTCGCAGAGGTAGCAGAGCTTTGTCCAAAAACAAAAGAAATTAATGAACTATGAAAGTGACAAATGGGTATTCATTACAAACATTGAATAACCCTAAACACCTCAACCATTGATTAAGGAGAACCAAACCATAGCATTTAAGACTAGGGTTACACATATATTGAAGTTAAATCACATGAATTCTTGAAATAGATTCCACCGTGGCATGATAATAAAGCTCCACATTTGTAAACGAAACCTTGAGTGCTATAAAAACCATGCCACAACACCAATAAGTCCCACATCAATGACTACTTGTTGATAATACAAGTAGAGTGTAACACCTTCCTCCCACATCTACCCAAGTAACTAGCCAATCGGGGTAAACATGCGATGAGAGGCTACAATGATTAGATTCAACCTCCTATGTGACCTTAAGGAAATGGAATCGACGAAAAAACAACATACTAACCTTCCACATCAGCTATAGGACCCCTGAGAACCATCCCAACACTTCAGGAATCTTGCCCCTAGGTCCCACTGAAGTTTTTGATCACTTGACCTCTGGAAATATCATGAAATAGGCCTGCCAGCGTCTAGGAGGCTCTGGACACTCTCATTCTATAGGCATGCCAACGTCCAGGGACTATTTTGTCTAGTTCTATGCCAGCGTCCCGAAGATTTAAGCCACTTTTCCAGGATCAGATCCTAGGTCATTGCCTAGAATTTAATGACATCTTCAAAAAAATAAAGTAACAGGGAAACAATGATGTTAAATCAAATACTTGAACAAGCCCTTAACCAAACACGTACTAGCCATAACAGGAATTTCAAAAAACATATCATAAATATGTAATCTAAGGGTGTAAACAACATAATTGAGCATAGTGATCTCATACTTATCTGAAAATCGCTAAGAACTAGTGTTCCGTTATACCATTTGATGCATTATCATCTATTAGGCCATAGATACATTGTCCATTCATTTACAAGTAAAAACATGATGATAGCCATACATATCCCCTGTCATAAAACACATATATAACCAACATAATAGCAACAAAATACCAATGAAATCACAACCATATGATCCACATATAAATCAATATAATACTCATAGAAATACCTTTCATTAATGATGCAAAATCCAAACCCGGGATGGGACTACCACGTTCCACCCACCCATAGAATGGCTGAGCCAAATCTCTCTTCATCCATTCACCCTTGAGCCATATTCCAAGCATGAATGTGGGACTCAAACCAAAAGAACCAACCAGAGCATCCTGTGGCTAAACCACCTCTCCCTCATCAATAGAAACTAGGCTTTAGCATAATCCATCCTGGATCACCAGGCCAACACAATAAACATTTCATAACATGATTTACCATGATATATACCCGATCACTAGGCAAAACAAGCATGGATTCCATCATATTTCTCCACCTACACTGTGAGGAATTTTCCTGTCTCCTAGTCTCCTAGTCTCTCAGGCTTTACAACAATCCAAAACCAGATCAATAGGCCCTGAATGAAGACCCACTCTCCAGGATTTATTGCATATCCCAAACTCGAGATTACTAGGCCCAACGAAGAGAAAACCACCTCTTGACTTTATCGTATATCCTACCATTCACCAACAAGGATTCCTAGGCCCACCAAGGCAACATAATCATGGCTTTACTGTAACCCATAGTCTGGCTTAGGGGTCACTATGTTAGTGGCTTTATCGTGATCCATAGTTCAGTTTAGGGACCACTAGGCCATGTGCTCTATCATTCAGAGATCAACCTCACTTAGTTTCAAATCCATCTAGCAATCCATCCCAACCAGAACATGAGAAACCCATCACACCATGGCTATCCAGAAATGGCAAGGCTAGGTTGAGAACAATGTTACACCTAGAAAAACCCATGCCATAACAACAAAGAACCACACGCAATAGCACGCATGCAGAATCTAGAAAGGAAAATACACATGCAAATCGATAACTACAAAGAATGTTGTTGTAACTTCTTGATCTTGCCCTTCCCTTCTTGATCTTTGCTTCCTCTTGCCTTCTTTTCCTTTCTAATCCAATGCCAAAATTCTCCAAGAAAACTCAAAGTGTCCAAGAGTATGAGAGAGAGAGAGAGATAGAATAATGAGAGGGCTCCAAAACAGAACTGACAAGAAGTTACCAACTAATCCTTAGAAGCCTTTTTATTAATGAGGCCTCTATTTTCTTCATTTTCCTCCTCACATGAAACCTGTGACCTTTCACCTCCCTTTTCTCCTAATTTCCATTATTTTCATAAATAAATGTGCCCATTTTTCCTTTCCAAAGCCTTATCCATTTCCTTTTCCAATTTCCTTAGCCATAATAAATTGATGAACACCCACACTACAATGTCTTGCCCAACATTCAATTTGGAATAAGTGTCCCATCAACCGGTGTTATTATTTTTGCCTTTATTAACTTTTATTACATGGAATTTTTACCATGGATGTTACATAGAGCAATGTCAAAACAAAATTACAACTATAACACAAGGTAAAAGGTTCATAACATTAAGCTATATATATATCTATAAATATATATATATATATATATATATATTATATATTATATATAATATATATATATATATATATATATATATATATTAAGCGAATAAGCCGAAAGACTGATGAAACAACAACAGTCATGGCGTAAGACCAGCTACGACCCAAAAGAAGGTTGTAATCTAGAGGGGCGTCAACCACCTCCACATCTAGATTAACGATTTTTCCTTCAACCCCTATAGGAAAGTCCTGTAGAATGCCATAAGGATGAAACCCTCAGCCATCAAAGGCCTTTAGTATTGTCGGGGATTGATTAAGCATAGGAGAACCAAGGGTTTTCCAACACTGTATCAACATAATACATGTGGAAGCTCCCTCATCAATCACAGTCCTAAAACAAGGTCTGTTTTTTACTAACACTGGAATCTGGAAAGCCATTTGATGAGGAAGACGAGGTGTACTATTTTCTAAATCGAAGGCTATGAGGTTTGAGTCCTGAAGATCAACAGCTCCTATAGCTGATAGTAGCATTTTACACTGTGCTGGACATGATTGTAGCACTTCCAAAGTCGACATTGCTGAAGGTGAAACAACTAAATCTTCAACAATGATATAATTCGGAGCAGCTCTCACATGTGGATTGAAAGCTGACTTTCGAAGTATACCCTTAGCGGGCGGTTTGATTACTAAGTCGGGATTGGGTTTCTCGATCTGTAGTGGATCGGAACCAGACGAAGCTGAGGTTGAAGGATTGGAATTAGAAGATTCGGCTTCCTTTCCACCAAAAGGACTTTTACTCCCGTAATCTTGCGATTGTGTTGCAATCCTTACATGTGACATCATCATTATGGGTTCTTCCAAGGCATTAGAGGAAGAGCCTATCATTTTACTGTCTTGATTTGGAAAAGGATCCTTCAAAACAGCGCGTGTTTGCAAACCTTTGACGATTTTCGCAACCTCGACACGATGCAGACAATCCCTTGTAAAGTGCTCCTAATCGCAGATGAGACAAGGATATCGTGGTTTTCGTTTCTCGTCAGTAGATTCAGGCTTCTCGGATTTCTCCTTTGAGTTCTGCTTGTTCTTCTTCTTACCTTTCTTCTTGCCGTTAGATTTTGATTTGGTCGTGGATGATTCTACGACATGAACATCGGCATAAATTTCAGGTGAAGACTCTCCCTTAGGGGAATTTGGTAAATTTATTATGGGAGAAGAATTCTTGGATGATTTCTTCTTACTTTTGGTATTAACAGTACCAATCATACTATCAGCGGCATGAGACCCTGAGGGAGGTGCAGCTATTTGATTTTGTTTTGGAAGGTCGGGGATTTTCTCATGCAACGTACCTGACTGAGTATAAACTAAGTCAAGGTACTGAGCTTGAGAAATTACTTTCTCTTCTGTAACTACCCCTGCCTTAGCAACATCTTCAGTTATTTTGGGTAATAATGATTTCACAAACCATTCTGCCAAAATTTGGTCCGGGATAAAAACTTTCACTAAATGACGTCGACGTCGCCATTCATGAATATGATCTGAAATATAGGTGGACGTTAACTACTTTAACGAAGTTAATAATTCCGTGCCATTGTCATATCGGACTGGCAGCTGAAAATGAGTAAGGAAGGAAGTGGCTAACTGACTAAAATTATAAAAAGAGCCTCGTGGCAACTCAATGTACCACTTGGATGCAAGGCCAATCAAAGTGCGTTGAAAAAGACGAAGATGAATGGAATCATCTACAATGGAATTCGATGCACACCAGAGATGGTAAGTCATCACATGATTAGACGGATCTTCTCCTGGCTTCCCCTCAAACTTTGGCATATCACTGGGCAACTTATTCGGCATTGGCAGCCAAAACGGAAGATAATTGATTGGATCATTCATAAGGCACGACAAGTCAGGTAAATCCAAAGTTGCTATAAACGGTAACTGACAGTTTGGATCTCCAAAACTTGGGGTCATAAGACCAGCCCCAGGAGGAGGATATCCAGGATAGCTTGGTATCGGATTCGCATTTGGGATATTATATCCTCCTGGAAAACCAGGATTAACCAGACCATATTGGGGTTGTTGAGGTTGTTGATATGTATACCCAGGGTACGGTTTATACTGATAAGTCGGGTTCTACACAGTGGGCCCGTATTAGTACTGCCCCTGGTACGGTTGATAAGTAAATTGTGGTTGACTTGTAACCACCATACTAGGCCCAGGTTGTCCTACAGGCGCAGAAACCGGAGTCTGGATTGTAGGTCCAGACTGGGGTAAATAGGCCTAAGGAGTTGATACAGGAGCAGTAGAAACTGGAGTTGCTGATACTCCAGAAATAGGTGGAGTGGATTGAATAGAAGCCGCAGCAGTTGCAGCAGACGTTTGGGATGGAGTTCGTGGCGAACTAGGCCCAGGTTGTTGAACTACCCCAGGTGTAGCAGTTTGAGTAGTAGGTTGGACAGGTTGCTTGGGTGAACCAGAAACAAAATACTATCCAGATTGAGATGACAACCGTACACTGGGTTGCGGAGTCTATGGATCCCACACCATGTTCATTCCGGGGTATGGACCCATAACAGGTTGAACGTATTGAGGACCAAAACCAGGTTGAGTGTAAGATTGATAATTATATGGTACATTCCCGGGTCCTTGAACAAATGATTGACTTGAAGGTGGTTGAAAACCTTGAGGTTGATATTGACCCTGAGGTTGGTATTGACCTTGGGGTTGGTACTGACCTTGCGGTTGGTACTGAACTTGGGGTTGGTACTGACCTTGAGGTGTATATTGATACTGGGCTTGACCTTGAGGTACATATTAGTACTGGGGTTGACCTTGAGGAAAATATTGTCCCGTAGGAACATATTGTCCTTGAGGTTGCCCCCTAGGTGGTAATGGACTGCCTTGGGGTTGCTCCCAGGTGGTATTGGAGTACCTTGCGGCTACCCCCCAGATGGTATTGAACTACCTTGAGGTTGCGAATTAGGAGTAGTACCAGACATCATAAGAATCTCTTCAACACTTAATGGTTTAGTTCCGTTATGACCAGGAGATACAGCATAATCAATGGGTCGAGGAGAAGCTCCTGAAAACCTACCAGATACAGACTGATACCCAGGAGGAACAGAAGGACCGCCATGTAAAAAAAATTCTGGCGTCTGAGTAAACAAGGATGACTGTCTCGACATATTCAAAGGAGGATAATAACCTCTGGGTGTTGGATGAAAAGGAAATCGAGGTGGTGAAGACGCGAGACCTAGATTTTCTAAGAAATTGGTCAACTAAATATACCAAGAGTCACCTATAATGGGACTGAAGAAAATAGATTCATGCTCCCTAAGTTCAATAGTCGGTTGATTTTTAGGGATGCTTATACCTTCATCCGGACTTGAGATTACAATTTCTTCAACGAAAATGAGTCCATAAGGAAGATTCTCGGTGATAATATTTTGTACTCTAGGTGAACTAGGACCACTAGAAACAGGAGAAGCAAATCCTGAAGATGGAGTAGCAGCAATTTCAGTTTCAGGTTCAGAGATTTCAGGTTCTTCGGCTACCTAGCTAGTAGGAGCGATACTACCAGTAACCTCAGAAAATGAAATCAGTTCAGGAATATGTTCTGTTGCTTGCACTATATAATGAGGATGTACAATCAACGAAGACTCTCCGGCCTCCGGTGACCCAACCCTACTTTCACTGGGTGTGACAAGGGCTCGCAGCCCTTCCAGCTGACTTGGTGTAAATTCGGGAGGCTGCCCCCGAAGTCGACGGGATTGTCTCGGAAATTCAGCCACGATTAATCTAATTACTTCACACGAAAACAAAGAAAAATCTCAAGAAAAACACCTAAAGTCTCTAAAGAACCAAACAATTTGAAGCACACGCCTAACAAATCTAGGAGATCAAACCACACACAAATAGTATCTTTCCGAATTGAAAACATTAGTTGATGATGAAATCCAACGTCGCAGAGTTCAATACAGAAATGGCGGTTGGAACAGTTACCCCGACATCCTGCTTAATGAAACAGACTGACACAAGTTTCTCCACTATAATCGTCTTGAGTGTAGATAACCCCCCAGAGAGTCCAAGTGAGTCTAGTCGACATCTGCTCTAGGTACAGTGGGATCTTCCCTCCACCATCACCCAGGAAAGAATCCTAAAGATTATGGTCACTAAGGTCACCAACGGAAACAAATATACCTAGGGGAACAGTCTACGATCCGCAAGATCGACTACTTGTTTGTTTAAACTACCTTGGAGAGTTAATTACTCCCTACTCCAAGATACTAGCCTAAGCTATGTTGGTGAAAAGAGTCCTAGAAAATAAAATGATTGCTAGATTGATTTTAATCAAGCGTTAATTTTATTGTTTGTTCCTTAAGTCAATGGGTGTGGAGATGAAACTTTGTGGTATGAAGACTCGACTCCAAAACACTAAAAATGCACCTAAGATGATAACAATTCCTTTTCCTTTTCAATGAATATCTAGCTAAGGAAGAGTCGAAAATGCAATGCTTGGCAAATCAAATCTTTCTCTTAACATACAATTGAAAGGAAACTTTTTTGTCTTTTCCAAATAACTTTTTAAAACCAAGACTACTAATGATACTCACAGAAAATACCTTTGCTTTTTGACACTCAACAACTACAAGAATAAGCAATTCCCTTAAGAGAGTTTTTAAGATTTCTAGAAAAACTCTAAAATACTATTGAAAACAAATTTTCAACAAGCTTGTATAATTTCTACAAAAACCTGAAAACTATGATTTAATCTTGAGATCTAAACGAAAAAATGGATTGAAAAAGAAACTTGAAATGTTTTTGAGGACGTTCAACTTAGTGTTTCAGCTAACTAAGGATCAATTTGTTCAGCTCAACAAACTAATAAAAAACATCCAATTATATTTTAATAGAAAAATGAAATTCAAAACTTTTAATCAAGTTCAATCAAATTTTTGCAAGAGAGACAAATGGGATCTAGGTCTCTTCACGGATAGATTTCATAAGCCAGTCAAACTCATCAAGAAAACCAGAGAGACTAGGGTGATCTAAGGCTCTAAGGCTTCAGATCTCTGAGCTACTACAAAGACCAAGCAAAAACCAATCGAATCAAGCAAAACTTCTTTGAAAATCACTCCAAACAAAAATGCCAATGAAAACTAACTCAAAAGGAACTTTTGTCAAGACAAATGCAGGTCTGGGCATATACTAACAGCTATGGATAAAAACTAGACCTAACTGGGTAGATGGATTTTAGGTTTTTCAAATTTTTGACACGGGTTCGCAGGCATCTAGTAAAACCGGGTGCGGTGCCGCTCTGTGTTACACTGTAACAGTGCGGATAGGTCCGCACTGTAACTAACTCAGAGGATGCGGTCCTCTTGCAAAAGTTCAAAAAATAAAAAATCAACTAGGATCTAACTAGTACCAAAACTCACACCAATCGAGGCAAAATCAGAAACAAAAACTTAAGTTTCTCAAGTCAAAGCAAAGACAACACAAAATCCAAACCAAACCATTCCCCAGTGGAGTCTCAAATTTGTTGGCCGGATAAATCATTCTTGCGGACAAGACCGATCTCCCTAGTATCTAGTGATATCTAGCAACAAAGAGTACAAGAAAACCTATTTCTCTCTAAACATGTTTCAATTCATTAATGAATGCTAAGAAGTGTAAAAGACCCTACCTCGGTCCAATGCTTATTTGAGGCAGTTTTATCCCAACAGCTTCAAGCAGTTCTCGTTCAACAACCTGCATACACAAACAAGCACACGTCAAAGCATACCTGCGTATAACAAAACATGTTCATTATGAAGATCAAGGAGCTCATAAAACAAACCATTAGAGACAGTTCATTGAGAAAAATAAACTTGATTGTATTAATTTAATGAATAAAATAACTTTACAACCTTTGCCTTGATGTTGCACAAGTCCTTTTCAGGGTCCAGCATGAGTCTCCTCTACTTTGACAAGCCTCACTCACTTCCCAAATGGCATGAAAGGTATGTGATCTCTCCTCTCACAAGCTCAAAAAGGAAGCCTAGTTTTCAGCAGCATTTACCGTCAAGAATCTTCAGCTTTCAACCTCTCCTACAACCAGCCCAATGCATGAATTTATAGTGCAAATGGAGGAAGTTGCAGGTCCACCATTGAAGGGATAAGTTCCTCATTCAATGGGATAAGCACCTCATATCATGGAGTTAGCTCCCTTAGTTATGGAATGGATGAACCAAGGTGGAGCGGACTTGCCAACGTAATATTCCTTCTAGAAGTGACCCAAGATGAGTTTTTAAGAATGAACTCACGCCTTTTTAACTTTTACAGGGGTTCGCACCCATTACTCAATATACAGAGCGGTCAGGTTCACAGGAAACATGACCATTAGATGTGGCATCGCAGGCAATGCTAGGAGAAGGTGCGAAACAAGGATTTGAGACATGTTTAAGGTCTTTCTCCCATTTTCAAGGCTTGACATGAAGAGCTGAGGTATAAGACTTGCAAAGGAGGTATGTATGAGTATTGATGGACTCACACAAACTGTACAAAGTCATGGTGACAATTTTTTGTGTAACAGGTGGTCCAGATGAAGGCTTTTGAGTTCGACACAAGTTTTGACTCTGAGTCAGAACCCGACAAGGGAATGAAAAAGGGAAGCAAGTCATTGACGCGGAGCCCAGTGCCACTGTGGTCACCACCAAGATCCAGAAGATTGAGCCTGAAGATCCATAAGAGGGGGAATGCCTATTCCACTCACAGATGTGAGTGAAGGGTTCTCCACGTAGTTCATTGTCAATAGTGGGAGCCAAAAGAACCTCATTTCAGTAGAGGTCGTGAAGTGGTTGGGCCTACCAACTACAACACATCCACAGCCATACACCATCGAGTGGCTTCACCAAGGATGAGATCTTCATGTCGTCCAATACTACGGTCTTCCCTACAACATCAATCCCTTCATGGATGAGGTATTATGTGATGTTGCTCCTCTTGAAGTTTGTGATGTATTATTAGGACAACCATACTTATGGAACCGACATGTTGTATATGTGTCTAGACCTCTCTCTGTTATTATTTATTTGGGTACTAAGTTATATAGGATACTGGAGGTAGCCCTACCTATCACCATCTCTTTGATCTCTGCTAAGAAATGCAATAAGGTCATCTCCCAAACTGGGATTTTTTTTTTCTTTATGATTCACTCTCAAGTAAGGGGAAGTTCATATCCACATCCATGGCCCCCAGGAAGGGTTCCTCCAAGCAACAGAAGCAGGTGGATGCGGTCGTGGAAAAATACAGGGAGATCTCCTCACCCACAGGGGCACCCTTGCATTGTCAAGTCAAGAATTCAATCGATCTGACTCCCGGAACACCTCTGCCATCAGGCTGGTATATCGTCACTCCATTCTAGAAAATGAAGAGATCAAACGGGAAATCCATAGTTTCTACAAAAAGGGCACATCTGACCAAGTTCCTCGCCTTGTGGGAGCCTGATTGTACTGGTATAGAAGAAGGACAGAACCTAGAGGCTCTGCATTGATTATCAGACATTAAACAAAATCACTATCAGGAACAGGTATCCAATCCCACGGATTTGATGACCTGCGGGACCAACTCAAAAGGGCTAAGTATTTTAGCAAGATCGATCTAAAGTCTGTTTATCACCAGGTTCCAATATAGCCCACAGATGTATGGAACACTGCCTTTAAATCCAAGAAAGGCATTTTTGAATGGTTGGTTATGCCCTTCGGGTTGACAAATGCTCCCGCTACTTTTATGAGGCTAATGGATGACATATTACGGTCCTTCACCAACTCGTTTGTGGTGGTTTATCTGGACGACATCCTCATCTTCAGCAAGAGTTAGGAAGAGCACTTGCAACACATTCAACAAGTCCTTCAAACCCTTCGACAACATAAATTGTGTTCCAACTTGGAGAAATGCACCTTTGGCATGAGCCAGGTCCAATACTTGCGGTACATCATAGATGAGTGTGGCATGCATGTGGACGTGACCAAGATCTACGTCATTCGAGATTGACCAGCGCCAACCACTCTAACAAAGCTTCGTAGCTTTTTGGGCCTTGCAAATTTTTATTGGAGTTTCGTGTTGGGATTCTCCCATATCACTTGACCTTTAAGTGAGATTATTAAGGGCGGGGTGAAAGAAAAGCTTTCCTGGTCTGAGTCCCAACAGAAGATGTTCGTTGAGTTGAAGTGCGGCCTCTACTTTACACTGGTATTCACACTGCCAGACCTACAGTAGCCATTTGAAATCAAGACAGACGCCTCATACTATGTTATTGGTGCAGTCCTCACCTAACATGGGTATCTAGTGGCCTATCACAGTGAGACACTTTCTAATACAATTCGAAAGTACCCCACCTATGATAAAGAAACGTATTCCATCGTGTAGGCTTTCCGATAGTGGAAGCATTACATTCTGGGGAAGGAGATGGTCATCCACACCGATCATTGACCTCTTCAATTTATATAGACACAGGGGAAGTTACAAAAATATCGTCATCAGAAGTGGTCTACATATCTGCAACAATTCCACTTGAACATTAAATATAAAAAGGGCAACACCAATCATGTTGCAGACTGCCTCAGCTAGCCCCCAGTTGCAGCAATGACTGATGTTCTCAATTCTTGTGGTCACGAGACCTCTGGATGGTTGTAACTATACAAAAATGATCCAGAGTTCGCCTCCACATACCAAATACTAATATATGGGAAGCAAGTTCTTGATTTCCACCTTCAGGACGCATTATTATGCTACCTGGGCCACATTTGTGTTCCTTCAAGCGAGTGTGCCAAACTAATTTGGTAGGCGCATTATAGTCGAATCACAGGACACTTTGGGGTGGATAAAATTGTGGTTGTACTACAAAAGTACTTCTATTGGCCCAAACTTCGACTAGATATTGGGAAATATATCAGATCATGCACTACCTATGCCATCGCCAAGCCATCCATCAAGAAGCAAGGCATGTACACTCCTAGCTAGCCGTGGGAATCGATCTCCATGGACTATATGTCTAGTGTTCCTTTTACCAAACATGGTAATGACTCAAGGTTCACGACATCCTAGAGAAGTCAAATGTGAAGTACAAGAAACAGCATGATCAACATCAAGTGCCACACAAGTTTCAGGTGGGCGACAAAGTCTTGTTGCATTTGCAGAAAGAACGCTTTACCAAAGCCCATCGAAAGCTCATACCACTCTGATATGGTCCTTACACCATTACCAAGGTTGTGGGAAACAATGATTTTTAGCTCAACATTCCCCCATTCCTTGGTCTACACCCAGTGTTCAATGTGGACCGCCTTCGACCATACTTCCCACCATTACTGGACACATCAGACATTGAGAACAACTCACACTAACAGAGTTAAATCTAGACTGCATGGAACAAGCCACAACTCATCGGATTATGGACACACAGGTCAAGAACAATCGCCAGCAAAAAATCCAACTATATCGGGTTGTCAAAGTTGGCCAACTCCTACACCAAGGCAAGTGGCTCACCATGGACCAGGTTCAACATAAATTTCTTCACCTCATGGAGGATTTGCACGCAATGAAGACCATTGCTTCCTGAGGGGGGAGGAATGATCCAAGTGGATATTGGTGGCCACCCACCTATCCTACCTAGACCTCCAGTCAGTTTCATTTGTTTCCTTGTTTATTTTAGCATTTACTATTTTTAGTAGTTTTTATGGTCCTGAACTTCCGGAGCAATTTCGACCGCCTAAACGACGCTTTTTTGAGGTCTGGAGTAGGCCCACAACCATTGGCAAGGGGTTGCGACAAAACCTATAATACTCAGAGAGACCTTTACAACGAGGCATCGTACGTGCCAAACAGAGATAATATGACCAAGTTATGACCCTGGGAAGTTGGCTGCCCAACTAATCCCAACGAGACCCACAAACTGTTGGTGTTACATCTCCTAGGGTTAGGGTTTTGGTTTTTTAGGGTTTTCTCATGTTTTTCAATAATCAATAGGCCCTTGAGCCTCATTGTAACATAGTTCAGAGGCATCTAGCCCACATCTCTTCTCATAGATAAGTTATCATCGCCCGAGCTAGTCTTATTTCCATGCTGTTTGTAAGCATATTTCAGTATTTGATATTAATGAAATGAAGTGTTATTTTTGCTACATATTTGTGTTTATGGTTAAATTTGTAAATTGTTGCATTCATGTTTAAGTTCGGATCAATCACAATGTTGTCCAAACACAAGGATCAATGCTTTTGTTCAACTTTTTCCATGCTCTATACTTACACAACCATCCTAACCTTCTTCTTATTGCCACTCCAACTCCTTTAGATAATGTGCTAACTTTGATACTAGTTGTTATAAAAAGGGAGAGATAAATAAAATATAATAGACACACAAATAAACAAAAATCATGACTAATTCAAAGGGCTAGGCTCACAAATAAATGGGCATGCCCTTTGATTATATCATAGGCAAATAGTTTTACAATATCCTCCTCCCTTTTACCATGTCTTCACAATGTTCAAACACATCTTAAGATGGATTGCATCATGCCTTAAATAGGTTACATGACATGAGAATACAATGGACAAAACCAGGGGTTACCAAAACATGGAGCCCCTAAATAGACAATTGTAAATTGAACTTATGATTGAGTCAAGTTTACCTAACTACTTAGCATCCTAGTGTTGATCCATGCTATTGAAGAGTTGTATCTATTTTAACAAGTTATATCCATTTTATTTTTTTAATAAATTCCACTATTAATTCTAGGAAAAAATGGCCCAAGAGCCTTCACAATGGCTTAAATGCATCTTAAAATGGATTGCCTCGTGCCTTTCATAGGCTACATGACATGAAACTACAATTGACAAAACCATGGGTTACCAAAACTTGGAGCCTCTAAATTGCTAATGGTAAATTAATTGTTCAAGAGTCTTTACAATGGCCCAAACACATTTTAAGATAGATTGCATCATGCCTTAAATAGATTACATGACATGAGAATATAATGGGCAAAACCATGGGTTACCAAAACTTGGAGCCCCTAAATTGTCAATGGTAAATGGACTCTATGATTGAGTCAAGTTTACCTAACTACATAGCATTCTAGTGTTACTCCATGTTTTTTTTAAGGGTAGTTCATGGACACTGGGCGACCTCTACATCCACCCACGGGAAAATCCAAGCAGATCAATTTGAAGGAAAATCCAGGTAGATCAACCTGAAAACTTGGAGCCTCTAAATTGCTAATGGTAAATTAATTGTTCAAAAGTCTTTACAATGACCCAAACACATCTTAAGATGGATTGCATCATGCCTTAAATAGATTACATGACATGAGAATATAATGGGCAAAACCATGGGTTACCAAAACTTGGAGCCCCTAAATTGCCAATGGTAAATGGACTCTATGATTGAGTCAAGTTTAGCTAACTACATAGCATTCTAGTGTTACTACATGTTTTTTTTTAAGGGTGGTTCATGGACACTGGGTGACCACTACATCCACACACGGGAAAATCCAAGGAGATCAACCATGCACTACATCCACACATGGGAAAATCTAGGACATCCACACACGGGAAAATCCAGGGAGATCAACCATGCACTACATCCACACATGGCAAAATCTAGGCAGATCAACCTGAAGGAAAACATGGGAAAATCTAGGCAGATCAACCTGAAGGAAAATACAAGCAGATCAACCTAACCTGAAGGCCAAACAAGCAGGGCCTAACCCCAAGGGCATCGAGGAGATTTGACCCCGTGACAACCATGCACTAAATCCCACATGGCAAAATCTAGGCAGATCAACCTGAAGGAAAACATGGGAAAATCTAGGCAGATCAACCTGAAGGAAAATACAAGCAGATCAACCTAACCTGAAGGCCAAACAAGCAGGGCCTAACCCCAAGGGCATTGAGGAGATTTGACCCCGTGACAACCATGCACTACATTCACACATGGCAAAATCTAGGTAGATCAACCTGAAGGAAAACATGGGAAAATCTAGGCAGATCAACCTGAAGGAAAATACAAGCAGATCAACCTAACCTGAAGGCCAAACAAGCAGGGCCTAACCCCAAGGGCATCGAGGAGATTTGAACCCGTGACAACCATGCACTACATCCACACATGGCAAAATCTAGGCAGATCAACTTGAAGGAAAACATGGGAAAATCTAGGCAGATCAACCTGAAGGAAAATACAAGCAGATCAACCTAACCTGAAGGCCAAACAAGCAGGGCCTAACCCCAAGGGCATCGAGGAGATTTGACCCCGTGACAACCATGCACTACATCCACACATGGGAAAATCTAGGCAGATCAACCTGAAGGAAAACATGGGAAAATCTAGGCAGATCAACCTGAAGGAAAATACAAGCAGATCAACCTAACCTGAAGGCCAAACAAGCAGGGCCTAACCCCAAGGGCATTGAGGAGATTTGACCCCGTGACAACCATGCACTACATCCACACATGGGAAAATCTAGGCAGATCAACCTGAAGGAAAACATGGGAAAATCTAGGCAGATCAACCTGAAGGAAAATACAAGCAGATCAACCTAACCTGAAGGCCAAACAAGCAGGGCCTAACCCCAAGGGCATCGAGGAGATTTGACCCCGTGACAACCATGCACTACATCCACACATGGCAAAATCTAGGCAGATCAACCTGAAGGAAAACATGGGAAAATCTAGGCAGATCAACCTGAAGGAAAATACAAGCAGATCAACCTAACCTGAAGGCCAAACAAGCAGGGCCTAACCCCAAGGGCATCGAGGAGATTTGACCCTGTGACCTCCCAACTTGCGAGATACCTAGAAACGGGAACCGACCAACTGAACTAACCATCGGGGCTAATGTTACTCTATGTGAAGTTATATCCATTTTAACCAGTCAAATGCATTTTAACCTTCTAATAAATTCCATTAAAAAAAAAATGAAAACCAAATCCTAGCCCCTACCTATATTCAGGGTTGGCGTCTGTGTTTTGAGGATTAGTTTTGTTTAGTCCGAGTACAAGCTATGTTTTCAGGATTAGTTTTAATTAGTCCAGCGCCGACTTTTTACCTGGGCAGATATAGTTAAAATTTCTGTTAATGTCAGATTTCAACATCCATGTTCAAATTCTCAACCCAGTTTCGACCAATATTCAGATTCCAAGTGCAAAATTGCTTCCATGTTTAACAGCAGGTTTAATGCAAAAAAACGTTCAGAAATTAAGAGCTGAGATGGTTTTAACTTTTTTGAATTTCTATGTTTGTTCTGTTCTCTGGATTCAAGAGTTACCAGGTTTCTTCTCCATATTATACTGAAAATATGAATAGAGTTTCTGTTTCTGTTTGAATTATACTTCTGTGAAAATCTAACCATTGTCCTGGATGGTATATTGCCAGCGGGCTAGACCTAATTTGTCAAAAAATAAAAGCAAGCACTGAAATGAAATACTTCTTTTACAAGCATCCATGATGCTTCTTTTTTTTTAAGGACCACTCATTTCTTTGTGATATTATGATGTCTTTTTTTTTTTGTATTCGTA
Organism: Pinus taeda; assembly: GCA_000404065.3. Lineage (NCBI taxonomy): Eukaryota > Viridiplantae > Streptophyta > Pinopsida > Pinales > Pinaceae > Pinus > Pinus taeda. The sequence continues at coordinate 57,976 of APFE030795660.1, forward strand.
CTGAGAAAAGGAGGATGCTTTCTGCAAAGTAGGGGTGATCAAAACTTTTGGCCATGCTCTGTTGGTGGGATAGGTACAGCCAACCCTTCTAACAGAGGGATGTATATCCCAACATAACGCTATGCTCACGTAAGTTGGACATAACCGGACTCCTATCAAAAAAACTTAACTACTACTTACGAGTTTAAAAGGTTGGTAATCCCTTATTTGAGTAAAGGGGTGGTCCTGAAAGGTCTATCCTGTCTAAGTATTGGCCTTAGAAGGTGAACACGGCATAGGGTTGAATAAGATCATAGGATCATCTTTTAGCAAGAATATCCTTGGCTGAAAAAAAATTAGTTGAGTAGCAACCCAAAAAGAATATAGTTGAATAGCAACCCAACAAAAAGAAAATATGAACGTGCCCAATTGAACTAGAAAAAAATACCTGATAAAAATAGCGCTTGCCCGGCTCCAGTCCCTTCATTACAGCATCATGAATATACCCCGGATCCCTCCATTCCAAACTTGTATTAGCAGGTTCATCGCACATCTCCGAGCGCGTATAGGTGACGGAATGAGCCCCTGCCACGCTGTTCAGCTCCCCCTCACGTAACCCGTATCTGGCATAGCTCTTTATGTCATCCCTTGTCAGGAACATGACACGCATCTCATCCTGATTGCAGGTGAAGGCCAGGTGGAGCTGAGCTGGATCGTTGAGATTGCGAAAACTAACGGCGTTGCTCCTCGCCAGAAAATGGGCGGTGGAGGGCAGGGGATTGTGATCCTTGTCCATCGGAGTCGCGTTGGATATCTGAGACTTGTCCCATCGAAACACACGGAACTCGTCAGGCCTTCGCAGATTGATGAGAGGAAGATCCAGGTAACATGACCGCTTCTCCTTCACACAGTTTGGGCAAAAGGAAGACAGCAGGACATAACCTATGAACGATCGTCTGCGGAATCTGGGGGATTATACATCCCCAGCCAGTCCATGTCAGCAGAAGAGGAAGATGAATTTGCAGTCCAGGTGAGAGTGGGCGTCACATTGTCCCCTGAGCGGTTCAATGTTTTTGGAGAGGATTCCACAGTTAACAACCCATTCACCACCCCGACCAGCATATTCACCACCACTACAAATACAATTATCTTTGATTCATCGAATTTGGTTCTTCCACCCATTTCCTCTGGCAACCAAAATTGCGAATGCAATGCAAACTGCGTGGGTTACAACAGATTTATAGAGGGAAGACACAGAGACAAGTCCAATCAGAGCTCTAAGGAGAAGCCTGCACTTGTCCGTCTGCGCAGTAGGGTACCAAACTTTATAAGAATGGTAGAAAGATTTCTGGAATATTTTAAAAGCTGCAATTAACATATAGCGTGAAAGAATAACGGAATTGGCATTAGTTTGTTAGGTTAGTAGAATGTATATGGAATATAACGTGAAAGAATATAGTATTGGCAGTGAAAGAATATAGTATTGGCAATTGTCTTTGAGGATTAAATTTTTTAAAGTGTAATTTATATAATTTTTATTTTTATGGTTTAAAATTTAGGAGAAATTTGTATTTTGAAAGAATTTTTTTTTTCTAAAGTAGACAAATTTGGAATTAAGATAAGAAAGGTTACACATCTCATTTATTTATTTGAGTAACACATTAATAAAATTGTGATTTAGTATTTTTCTTTATCACAATTCTTTTTTGTGGCTGTGTAATTTTCTATAGACATTTCTTACTAATTTATTTAAATAAGTGGAACTGGATTTACTATCAAAGTCTTTATGAGAAGCCACATTGGTTGGTTTGAATTCGACTAAAGAAAGTATAATGTGATGAATTTAAAATTACTCACATCACAAAAATTTAATTCTTAGACATTAATAATGTTTATATATATAATTCAATTAAGTTTTATAATATGATGGTGAATTGAAAATATGTCATTTATGCGTTGTACACATTATATATGATTTTTTAAATAATTTTTTAATAATTTTTTTTAAAAATTATAATATATTAATATATTTAGCTATTAATTTATATAATTGGATATGAAGTATCCCACTAATATTAATAATATTCGAATTGTTTATTTATGGGTTGCATTGAATATATCATGTACTTTTATTAAAAATGAATAAATTAATAACCTACTATAAAAAAGTATGTGAAAAAAAAAAAACAAAAGTATTTCTTTCTCCATATATATTAAATTTTTTCTTTTCTTGAAAACTCTATATATATTAAGTTGATCATTGAAATATTTTATCTATAGTTAGTACTAAATATATAACTATATATAAAACTAATATTGAAATATATTTGTTAACATAAATATTTGTGTTTATATATTTAACTTCAGATTGTTCGACCTCTAATTAACAAGAGTTTCTTTTAAAACCAACCTAGATCCATTTATCTATCAAAGGCAAAGAGGGATATCTCCAGGTGCAAACCTCTTTTTTGAGTGCAAAACTTGAGGAAAGATTTGCACCTCGAGAGATGTGATCCCTGTGAGCGCTTGATAGATCCCAAGTTAAGATGAATCGATGTTGGTTTTAAAAGAAACTCTTGTGAATTAGAAGTTGACCAATCTGAGGTTAAATATAGAATCCACTTCTCCACATAGATATTTATGTTAAGTAAGAAAAAATCTTAATTTTTTATTAAAAAAAAAATTGCATACATGTGCATTCAAAAAACTGTTCAAAGTCCCTATCAAAGATATAGAAAACTAGGCTCAAAAACACATAAGCCCCCTAAGCATGATCCATCCTCAAAAAATATATCGTCCAAAACCATGGCATTAAATAGATAAACATAGTGATGAGGTGAAAATATACAAAAAGGACCTTATGTCACACATGGAGTTCGCTGGTGGAAATATGATGACCTTATAAACATATATTTGTCTTCAATAGTATATAATCACGTGAAGTCTATAGTAAAAAGAAAAGTTATCCTTCAAGAAAATGTTGATGTATGTATTCTTGGACCACCCCATTTAAATGTTTCGAGATATGCCAGAAACCCAAAGGTTGCCTAACTTTCTCAAAGGGAATCCATTATGCGTAGCTTTCTCTTTAGAAAGGGCATCCATTATTTCGCTTCCTATATATGTGACAACATGTAATATGATTAAAAGACTTCTTTTAAGTGTATAATCTTAGTGTGTGATTGTCACATTTTTGTGAAGTATTGACCCAATTGATCAAATTCAAGGAACCCTCAAAGACTAATCACATTCAAAGAATCATCAAAGACTTGAAGAGTATGGCTCTTTCTCTTAAGAGCCCAATATAGAAAAAATTTAAGAGAAAGAAGCTCCACATAGTTGTTGGTGCTCCTACCCAAGCCTATCCTTGACTTTAAGAAATGTTGTTCATTGAAAAAAGGAAGTAGACCACCCCCACATGATTCATCGTAGATGGATGCAACATCAAAGTATGGCCAAGGAATGTGACTATCAATTACCTCTTGCGAAATTGAATGAGGCACATAGATATGCTCCTTGGAGGGAAAAAGAGAATAAATTGCTCCAACTTGAATTTCAATACAATCATGAGTTGAAGAAGTGTCCATGAATAAAGCCTTATTTCTTTCCAACCACATCCCATAACAAATGAGTGGTGGTATATTTCAGTAAGCTTCAATACTTGAAGCATCCCACCAAGACTTAAACTCTTCAAGAAAAGAGCCCCCTCTCCATTCCAAGTTACATCTTAGCAGTGAGTTGACAAAATATCCATGAATATAGTTTTATTTCTTGCCAACCACACCCCATAACACATGAGTAGTGATATATTTCAGTAAACTTTAATAGTTGAAGCATCCCACCAAGACTTAAACTCTTCAAGAAAAGAGTCCTCTCTCCATTCCAAATTACATCGTAGCAGTGAGACAGCATCTACAACATCATTACACAATATGCATAATAATTATTAGTTTGTTGTCAAAGAGATTCTTATATTTTCTTTGAATTTTTTTGTTATAACAACCTTTAATATTAATTATGAATAAATACAACATCCTTCATATTATATTTTATATAAGATAAAACAATTTATTTCATTCAATTAAAAAATAAATTCTAAAAATTATATAAAAATTAATATTTTATAAGTTATGTGCGTGGAGGGATATTAATAAAATATTTGAAATCACTTAAAAAAAAATTATCTAATTAATATTATCTAAATTATTGTCTTTTCAATCTCAGAGAATTTTTATTTTATTTGATATAATTATAAAATATTTTAAATATATTATAATATGTATAAATATAACATAAATTCAAAAACATAAGAAAAATATAGAAATAAATATTAAATAAGTGCGATGACAAGGGCTCATTCCCCAGCTCTGTAGCTCCCGCTCATGTATTTTATATGTGGAATAGCTCTTTATGTCATCCCTCATGAGGAACATGACACGCATCGATCTCATCCTAATAGGAGGTGAAGGCCAGGTGGAGCTGAGCTGGATTGTATGAGGTGAAAGGCAGGTGGAGCTGCGCTGGATCGTTGAGATTGTGAAAACTAACGGCGTTGCTCCTCGCCAGAAAATGGGTGGTGGAGGGCAGGGGATTGTGATCCTTGTCCGCCGGAGTCCCGTTGGCTATCTCAGACATGTCGAAAAACACGGAATTCATAAGGACTTCGCATATGAGGGGGACCAATAAATCCTATGCTATCCGGGCATTAATGAACGGGCGGGTTTATATACTCACTATTCAATTTTGCTAAGGTTAAAATTGAACGGTGGGCATATACATCTGCTGTTCATTAATGGCCTGATAGCATAAGAAATATGGCTCGCCATTGATGAGAAAAAGATCCATATAGTATTACCAAAATTGCGAATGCAATGCAAACGGCCTGTTTATCTGCTTTAGAATTATGCTCTCAATATGAGTGAAAGAAAGTTCATCGAAGAGTTCAATCAAGGATCAAATGTGCAGATCAAATGTGCAGTGACCAATTAGATAGAAGGGGAGATCAAAACTAGAACTATGATAAAATTGAATCCTCAACTTCAAACATGGATGTGAGTGATAACTAGCTTGCACAGTAAAGAAGACCTCAAGTTATGATCTTAGCTGTGGAATTGGTTCTAGGACCACAATTCCAGTGGAAGAGATAATAGTGTCTTAGAGCCAAGGCAATATATGCTCCACAACCACATACCATATTCTGAAGCCTTATCGAAAAAGCCAACAAGAAAATTATGCCAACAATCAAAAGGCATTGTACCTTTGTTTATCCTCACTCTAGATTTCCAAATAAATTCTTGAAAGTATGAACAAATATTGATGCAAGTTATGTCAATATAAAACGAGAGATTTTCAAATATAAGTATGTTCATGCATTTCCATATACCCCAGAACATAAAGATATAGAAGTGTTTTATAAGCCTTGTAATTAAAATACCAGTCCATAATGTACTCACTAATAGTGGAATATAAGCATCCAACATCAATGTTCAATTTTTGTAATAACCCAATCAATATTGCTACAACAAAAGGGCATTGAAGGAATAAATGGGTACATCCCTGTTAATCCTGCTGACACATATGGCACCTACTAGGACCATGGAATCCCCCTCTTACCTAGGTTTTGCCATGTGAGAATATTGTTGTGTCCCACAAGCTATCCGAATCATTTCAATTTGTGAAGCATATGCCATTTCCAAATCTTCTGATACCATTTAGATCTTAGAGGCAACTTTATATAAGGAGAAATGTGGTTGTAAATCTCTTTAGTTGATATATTATTCAATGAGGTCCTTCCCTCCCAAATAAGAGAGTCGACCTTGTCACTAAAAATGATACCTGCATTATATAGGTCATTAATCTATGCATCCCAAGTTACAACCATAGGAACTTCAAAACCCCGGAGTTCCAAATCTAAACTAGAAAGGATATATATACCCAAAGTGTCTTCACACAACCTCAATTGATGTAGTTTATAGATCCCCAAATCATGTATATAAATAATGATCTCTTTGAGTAATATGTCGCTGCCACGAAACCCCTTGAATTGGGTCCATACCGATCTCCACCTCAGCACCAGAACTCATATATGCCAACAAAGATTATCCAAGAGCTAATGTTTGAGTTTCATAGAGCCATTCCAGATGTAAGAACAATTCTTCGTTGAGCGGACACCATTTTTTATCCAAACCTAACTCTCAAGAATCTTTTAATATTGGTGTTATTTACTGACACCACAAATTCCCCTGAATGACAATTTTCTTACCAAAATCCAATAATTTTTTTCTTCAAAAAATCAGAATGTTAGAGTGTTTGAATCGTTTTTTGATGGTAGAAATGGATTCAGCACCATCAAAGATCCCTAAGGCACTCAAAATCCTGAAATTTGATAACTATAACCCAAATTTTCAAAAAAATCTATTAAATTTTATTAAAATCTTACTAGAATTTCCATTATTTTCAATACTATTTGGTACATTTTTCTTTTAATATTAAATAAATATCCCATATCTTTATAATTTTTTTGAAGCCCAACCTCCTTGTCCTTCAACCTACCGTCTCCAATCTAACCAGATACATCTTGTCTTGTCCACCGGCATCAAACCATATAAAATGTGCTATAATAATATGTATGATTTGCTCGATCAAACGTGACAGCCGTACGTGTCATGTATATGGATTATAACGTGAAAGAATAATACCCAATTTGTATATGATTTATGCATTGCTCGATCAATCCTGAGAGGGGTATGTGCCATATATGTTGGATGTGATGTGAAAGAATAATTAGAAATCAAGAAAGACGAGGAGTCAATTAATTAGAAATTAAGAAAATTATCGGTTGGATAGACTAATTTGGTTATGTTAACCACCACCACTATTATCATCAGTATTGGTATTAGTGTGTTATGTTAGTTGAATTTTTTAAATTTCAGATTTTAAAAAGGTTGAGAGATTAAATTATTTTGAAATGTAATTTTTTTTATAGTTTAAAATTTAGAAAAATAAAAATGATATTTTTAATTTTATTTATATTTATATATTATTAAAACATTTTAAATATTATAATAGTTAATATAATTTAAAATAAAAATTTTAAAAAATATATATATATATATATATATATATATTTTTATTTTTCTAAATTTTAATTATAAAAAAAAATTTACATTTCAAAATATTATTGATTTTTTTAATCAATATCTTAAAATCAATTTTTATTTTTTTTTAATAATTCAAAGTATTTTTATATATCTTTGAGATTACTTAATTTTATTTAGTTGATTTTGAAATATTTTATTAATTTATATGAAATATTTTAATTTATGAATCGCATTAAGATATTTTATAAACATGGTATCTTACTTCTTATTATAAATTAAAAAATGTTTTTTTTACACTTCAAAGTATTTTCTATATATTTAAGATTAGTTTTATTCAATATTCTATTTATATAGTTGATATTGAAATATTTTGTTTATAATAATTTATTATATTTATATTGAATATAATTAATGATACACATTAAAATATTTTATCAAGTGTGATTGTTATTCATATTAAAAAATTAAATAAATTACACATTTCTTCTTTAAAAAGCAATGGTTTTATTTTCAATTACTTATATTATATATATATATATATATATATTAATATATATTCTTCTGGTTAAATCCATTTTTTCAATTAAAACTAAAATTTGTACCAAGTAAAATTTGCATTTGGAGCACAACAAGTAGATTATATATGTTAGACTATATCATAGTATACTAGCACAAGTAGATCAGATATATTAGACTATATCATAGCATCTATATCTTCTACAATGGAGGTCCTTCAAAAAGTGAAGCCTTTCCATAATACACCCAAAATTTTACAAACTTTGAAGTGGTTCATTTAAATTTAGAACAAGTAAATGAGGAGAGTTGGGTGTTGTATTGGCTAAAGAGAGCGTTGAACTTTGTTATCATAAAGTCATTTGGATATCCTCCACTATCTGGTTAATGAAGTTAATTTCATCTTCCGATTTTTTAATTAAATTACAATGTTGAATTAATATTTCCATTGAGGATATTGATTTGAAGACCATTTTATTATGATTCATCTAAAGAGCAAGAATTTCTTCTTGTAATTTTTGTAACTCAACCCTCTAAGAATCATCTATTGCTATAGAGAATCCAAAAGAACACCAATAAATTCTTTTATTATTTGGGACAAATCAATACCAATCAAATCCCCTGCACAGACTAATAACGCTAATGCCCAAAGACATTGTATACAATCAAGCAATCATGGATTGAAACAAGTGTCTAGATGCAATACCTTTACCCCCAACTTCAAATTGGTCCCCAGGAAATTTATAACAACCCAATTCAACGTCAGATGCCCAACATACCCCAACTTACATCCAAATCTGACCATGCATATCAGAAGAAACCAGAGTGATTCTGAGTGAACAACAATGCAAAGAGAGAAGTTATGATATGATAACACTAAAAGGAGAAGCCAACCCCACAGAACAAAAACATATTTCAATTTCCCATCATACTTGATCATATACACACGAATGCAAATAGTAGGCATAGGAGGAGACTCACTGAATATTGAGCATAAGGAGGATACCCGAGATGAGGAAGCAGTTAAACCATCCTGCAACCTTTGAATGAATTTCACCTTACCGGGCTTGAAGAACTAACTACAATGACTAAATTATTGAGAAGACCAATAGGAAAAAGATAGAGGACTCACTATGAGGAGGAAATAATGCTCAAAAATCCAGTGACCACCCATATTCATTACGAGGATAAACCTCATCCATGGGCGTCATTCCCAATTTCTTACATAAATGATAGAATTCCCGTCCATAAAAATGTAAAACTATAGGCTACAAAGTGCTTGAAAAATAGAGTTACTTCCATAACTAATTTGGTAATCTTTATCCACACATGTTGTCGATCCATTGTAACATAAAGAATGACCACCAAACTAGGCCCATATAAAATACTCATACTTCGAAAGCACTTCCCCTCATAATTCGGATCAACTCTAATAATTACCTCAATCCAATGCATATCAACATAGTGCAGGTCTAGTGTAATCCTTCTATTACTCAAGACCTCATTCAGAATTTGCCTTTCCTCTTGATGAGATCAATCCCAATGCACCAAAGGATTCTACATGAGTGTTGCCATAATATCCCACCCTCTTACATGATTCCACCATAACTATAAATCATTGTACTCATAGAGATGATGAAGATGTGAATTAACTTCTTCCTTCTTTGAACTGTTAACTTCCCCCATGCATGAATTAGGTCATGAACTAGCGCCACGTTTCCAATGCTCTGAAAAGAATTATCATTCTTTAGGGACTAATTTTATACCAATAAAATATTTCTCCAATAAAATTATTCATGAGATTGTAACCTTTTTATTTACATTTTTGAATGTATAAATGTATTCAACCCCTTGAAAATCCTCTTTGGAAAACTCATTTGGTCTAGACCCCAAGGGTTTCATGAAATTTCCCTAAATGGAAATAAATTTCCTCATATGTAAATTGTATAAATTAGGAATGGTAGGTTTTTTATGTAATTATATGTGCCTTAATTCTAGAATAATTAAGACTGTTGAGTGGTTAGTCTGTGTTAGTGAGTTGGTAGTTTGTTTTGTTGATTTAGTATTATGGCCAAGTGGACCTTTGTAATCCCAACCAACGTTTGGTTGAGGTGTAGGTTATTGGGACAAGTTTCCAAAGAACATTTATTTTTTAAGAGATATTTTTCCTAGTAGTTTGAGGCATATAGGTATGTAGAATTAGGAATCAGGCCAGGAGAGTAGAACTCAAGCAATAGAGCTAAGATATCTCTGAGATTTCTAGTAGAGGGCCCATGTACAAACCCCTGTAAATAACTTTGATTGAGAAATGGATTGTTTTATTTTTTGAATGCAATTTGCATACGCATGGGTCCTCTCTTGTTTCCTGTAGATTTCATGTGAGTCTTAGAATAGGGTTCTATTATATGTCAACTTTGATTTTGCATACAATCCTTGCAATGCGAAAGTATGATATTTGAATGAGTGGTTTATGATGGTGAATAGGTCTCTTCTATATTCCTATAGATAGGTTTAATTATACCTTGTTGGTACTAGAAAGCATTGTACCAAATGAATGTGTCATCGGTCCCATGCAACATTAGTATTAAATTGTCAATTCCATTGAAACCAGTGTGGAAAATCTCAATGGGGGAGAGGTAAGTGCCACTCCTAGGTGGGGAAAATCGCATATGCATGTGAGTGAGAAATCTTTTTTAAATTAGAGATCGTTGAGACGGTCTGGAAACTAGGGTGATAAATCTGCAAAGATCCTCCTTTCCTTGAGGAAGAGGAAGTCAACGCTTTGATGGGCCGAAAGAGATTTGCGAGCAAATGAACTCATCAAAATGAAAATATTTTAACATCCACGAGGCTAAAGATAGCCTATGGGATAGATTTCTTCTTCATCTGGTTCTAGTATTATGCCCTTTTCCTGTGAAGTCTCACAATAAACGCTCCCAACTTCTCGACAAACCCCTCGTTGAATAGATTATCCTAGGAGCTAGCTGCCATAATATCTGCATAACTTTACCTGCTATCTTTGAAAGCCTTGTATTATAAAATGAAATTATTTTCTGTTCCCACTTTTATAGAAGAGAAAAAATACATACTCTTTCCTCCCACACTTATTTTGGCCTCTTCCAATGCCTTGTTTCTCAACGGAGTTTATGAGAATTCATCCTCAATTCAGCAATAAGCATTTTGGCTCTCCAAGAAATATTGGCCCCTATCTACACTTTTTGTTGATGATTATGAGTGGGATTAAAATCTTCAATATAGTGTACTTCTTCTTTCTCCGTAGATTCTTCTCCCAAGTACGTTTGTGGAACTTATCCATAAGAAAAGTTTTTATCTCTTTATGTTTGTGGGACACATGCTCAAGCAAATACTCCATTTACTAAACCATTTGTTATTTTGTTGCATCCAAGTCTTCTTTCTTTTGCACAATATGTCATTAAACACAACCTTAGGCCATCTTCCCTCTTCCATTTGCTCATTTTTTTAAATACCTTATGACTCAGACCATAGCAATTGATTCAATAGGAGCAGCCCTAGTTTCACTTAACAAGATAGCATAAGGAACTGCACTTTTAATTTTGAATTTGTTTGTAATCAAACACTTCTAAATTTTCTCAATTTGTTTCCACTGCATCTCAGATGTACTGCTAGCCCATAGTTCACAATCGTAGAGAATCACCGGAATCATTAAAACCCCAAAGGGAGTTAGAGTGGTTCTCCAATCCCATAACTCTGCTTCTCTACACCTATTTTGAAAAGCATAAAATCCTTTCCAACCCCCCAAAGTTCTTTTCTTTCTACAACCATCCCAACTTATATTTATGTTGAGTTAATTATGAGGTATTTGTAATCCTCAACTTCTTCGAGAATGTTGCCTTCAAAGTAGAACTTATGTTGGTTATGCTTTCTTTGTTAGAGAAAACCGCTACTTTCATTTTGCTAATATTAACTTGCATCCCCACCCTTCTACAAAAACTCTCAAGGGAAAGTAAGTGCTCTTGCAAACCAAGAAAAAATTTAGCAATCAGAATAAGGTCATCTACGTACAAAAGAAGCCTTATAACGAACTTTCCCAAATGGATACCGTCACCCCCTTGTGAATTTAGCCACTCTTCAAGCTTTTCGATATATAAACCAAAAAGGGTAGGAGACAATGGGAAACCTTACTTGACCCTAATATCACTTCTAAAACTTTTAGAAATGCCTGCTGAAGTTCTAATTTTGATTTTCACCTCTTCTGGGAACCCTGAGTTCCTCCATTATGTGCCAAAGTTTATCCCTAGGAACCTTGTCAAAGGCTTTTATGAAATCAACAAAGAAACAAAAGGCTTCTTCCTTTTTCTCTCAAATGTTTTCAATGATGTGCCTTAAAGTTATACCATAATCAACTGTGGAATTTTTCGGTCTAAAACTTGTTTGACCTTTAGCATGTTTATCTCTTTCTTCTGCCCACTTGCTAATTTTATTTTCTAACATGCTTCCAAATAAATTTGCAAACAAGGGGTTTATCATTATGGTCCTATAATCGGAAGGATTATTGACATCACCACTCTTGAAAATAGGTATTGCCAAACTAGTTGTCCAATCGAAGTTAGTGAGTTAGATTCAAATTTCGTTGAGTTGAGCCATATGGACTTGTTTCATATTCATTTCGACGAGGTAAATGTGTCTTTCCAAAATTCTAGAACAACGAACCAAATTGAAGTGGATGTCCAAAGTGGGTCCCTTATCCAAGACAAGAACACATATCCGCAATCCAGCGCTTGTGTAACTCAACATACGAAGAATGATCCAGACTACCATATTCCCTCATACTAAACTGGATGAACACCATTGTCCACTTGAAAACAACTACTCATTTTTAGGAAAAATCATGGCCATAGGTCGAGGTCACATTGGCAAGAAATGACACGGTTCTAATTTATAAACAAAATATATATAATTTCACCAAAATCCAGCCATACAATTTCAAGAAAGAATGTGAATTTTTGTTGCTTAAAATACGATTTTGAATGCATAAATGGATTCAACACCCTGAAAATATTTTAGGACACTCAAATTCTATAAATTAAACAATATAAACTCAAGTTTTTAAAAATCTCTACAGGATTTTGGTTAAAATGACCAAAAAAATGTAATGAAAAAGCCATTTCATCTATAAGTTATACTACACTGCAAGAAATTTCTTTGGGCTTTGGGTGTTGATTTGGAGAGCATAAACCCATGTCTATCATCGAGGCAAGTTTGACGTGGGCAAGTAAGGCTAAGAACCTTGAGTTGAGTAATCAAAGCTATTTGGGGTGAGCGCTAGTCATGAGATTTAAAAGTGAGTCAAGAGAAATGACACATGTAAAGGTTAATGCCCCCACCAAGGAAACTACAATGACAAAAGGGAGGCTTCAAATAGAGTGTCGACCAATGGGAATTTTGGAGGGTTGTGTAAACATGAGACATGCTTGTAGGGTCAGAATGGAGGAACCAAGGGGGTAATCAAGAGCATCCTATGAGGTCGCATCAATTGTGTAGGCCACATAACTTAAATTTGCAATTCCAAAATTTTTTTGTTGAATTTTGAATAAAATTGACTGAAAATTTTACTTGAAAAAAAGGGGTTAAAATATAAGAATAGTAAGACTATCCAAAATATTTAGACATGATTTTTTTTTCAACTGCGTTATGTAATATATACATAGTTGGCATTGAATTGTCTACTTAACATGACTAGTAAAACATCTTATATATGGCCTATATTGTTCACATTAAAATGTTTATTTTTCTTATAGTATATTTTTAAATACATATCAATATTATTTAACTCTACATATAGTAATGTTTTACTTATGGATCACATTAAATTTTATTTTTATTATTAATATTTTTAAAATATCACCATTGATCTTATTATGAATTAATTAAAATTATTACTTTCAATCACTTCTTCTCTCTTTATACAATGATATGTTTATTATAATTAACTTAAGAAAAAACTTTTTTCTTATTTTTTATATAAATATATATGAAGTTGATATTGAGATATTTTAGTTACTATGTATATTCAAATAGTTAATTTAAGTCTTATATTAAAATATTTTTAAAAAGCATTCTACATCTTCATCATATTCAAAAAGGGAAAACATAATATTTTTTACTTTGAATTACTATTTTTTTTTGTAAGTTTAACTTTGCATTACTTCAAAAATTCAAAATGTCAACGTACATCTATCAATGATTTTCAAAGTTCTTGCAAGACACTCTCAATATACCACTATGGAAATCAAATTTATTGACCACCTTCTCATAAAAAGATACATTAGTATGAAATTAATTGAAAGTCAACCAACCTATCAACTAGAGAACCGAAAAGGAAAATATCATTGAACATCATAATAACTCAAGAATCTAAGGAGGTCATAGGTGTAGGACCTTTAGTTCTAGAGCCTGGAGTAGCTAAAGGCTTAAGCTCGCGCTCAAGGTGACTCTTAAGGTGAGCTAGGTGTTGATGCCAGGATACTGACATCTTTTTAAAATCCCATGTGGACCTATGAGTTATGCCCACATAACCTCCAAAGTGAAGCAAGGTTACACCCTTTCATAAATTCAGAGTTAAAACTATTCAAATCCCTGTTCACTTAACTTAATAAAACCCCATTAAATTTTAGGAATCCAAAACAATAGAAAAACCAGACTATACACTCGATCAATGAAAAACAAAGACATAACCTGTCAATAAACACGGTCCCACTTCGACCGCATCTGACCGGATCTCAAATAGATTTAACCTGTGTTGATAACATATCGGGTCCAACTTTTCCAAAAATATTATTGCATTAATTCTCTGCCGTTGAACTTACCTTTCAATTCGACGGTTGTTGGTTCACCTGATCAACAAAACTAATCAGCGATCCTCCACCATTGATCAAGGCACATTTGATCCAACAATTAACTGCAATATCAGACAGGAATCTTGCGCAATGTTTACCCACCGATAAAGTGGTTTTCTCTCTCCACCCGAGTGCTATGTGTCGGTTGATTAATGGAATCACTTAGAATTCCAAAAGACCGCTTACCACTTTTTCTCCACCCGATAAACAGCTTCACTGATAAAACCACTTTTCTTCTTTGACTAACGCACGAGCTTATTGGCGCGCGATGACTGTTAGATCTATTGGATCTGTAGATTGAATGGTTCTAGACTCCTTTGGTTAACATGATTTTGTCAGGTTTCCTTCATAAATTATTTGTCAACTCAGTCTTTTGATGTTTCGGTCTGTTTCCTATATTAAACCTGATGCGGGAGCATCCAACTAAGGGCGCCATGACCGGGTGTTGGTCTCAGCTGAGGAGGACAGGTTCATCAACAATTTGAATTTCATTTGTGTTTGTTATTTAAGAACAGTATTAGGATCCTGTTTTATGTTTGTTTTGTCTGTTAATGAGTAGTTAAGGATAGTACAGTTAGGGACAATACAGTTAGGTAGAAGTAGTTGCAGACACCTGGTTGTCTGGTCCCTTGTTTAGTTTAACTTCTTAGTTATTTACTCTTGAGAAAAAAAACAAAGTAATAGCAAAGAAAATATTATCATTGTATTTTACAGAACGAAAGAATCAAAATAGCGAGATAGTTGACAACTGCATAACTAAACAAGCAACTGCCAATAGTTTGCTTAACTGTATTGCAAAGATTATAAAACGATTGTACACAGCATGGACGAGGTTCGATCTTTTCTGGACAGAGAATAATAATATGAAACAGAGATATTTTCATTTCATTATTTTTATTTCCTAAATCCATCTGAATGACTACTATATCTCCTATCATCTAATTCTTGTTACATGTAATATAAGGACAGTCAAACAATTTATCAAAGTCCTTCCTGAACAGAAGCAAGTTCCCGAATACAAAGTCAAGCAGAAGCATACTATAGCCGAGACACAGATATACACAATGAAGACAAGCACATAGTTCCTGTGCATGCTAAGAGGCTGCAGAGACGCGAAGATATGCTATAGTAAATCACTACCAACAAATACAGTTCCAGCATTGAATATAAGCAAGAGGTAACCCTGTGCACGCTAATACAAAACTTTTTCATTAATCTTTCACAATAATTACAATAGCCCACATTGGGGTTTCAAACATGCAACTACAAATTTAAAGCCTAGCGGTTTTGAAGGCGAGGAAACCCTCCTTCAGAGACAGAGTAATCGAAAGAGGGTTAGCATTTCAAACCCTTAAAACAAAATTCTTTACAGCCCATGGTAGAACCCACATTACCCAGTCAACGAACCAGAAAACTAAAATTGTTAACAATCGAACGCATTGCAACGGGACTCAGGTCGAGTACAAGAGAAAAACAACTAGAAACCCTTCAACCAAACAGAGACAACGAGGAAATATCCTACCAGTTCCATTCGAAGAAGGAGCCAAGGGATACTCCAACTGGAGACCAGTGACCTGCAAGGAGAACACGACAAGGTGTTAGCATCGTGGGTATGAAAACCAGACAATAAAAAATGAAGATTGATAGAAAGGGAACGTGAATTCCGGATGAACTCACCCTCTCGACAGCGAAGTTGGACAAGGAGAATTACAATTGACCGTGGTTGTCATAAAACAAGAACCCTGCTCACAAGAAGCCGAAATTGTTAGTGAAAAGAAAAATTGAGAGTATAATTTTCAGCAAAGAGAGACATTTTACCTTGCCAGAGAGAGCAGTCGCCGAACGGAAGGGTCTCGTTGAGGACGCGATTTGAACACAAGCATATGCATACCCAAACAACTAATTATGCAACCATACAAGAGAAAAGGAACTATAAACTAAGCTAAACGACCGAATGAGTAACTATAATGAAGCAGTGAACATCGATCCATCCAAAGAATAGAGAACCTCATACAGTTCGACCAACAACTAGCAGAGCCAAGCCAGCAAGGGCGTAGACCAAGGAAAAAAAATTGATGCACAATTGTAACTTACCAATGGAGAATCCATAGTCGGTGCAAGCAAACATAGTTGCAGAATAGTGACAAACCCTCACAGAGTCACAAAGCTCACAACCCAACATCGCACAGTGAAAGTGACCGAGAGAACACAATACTCTAGGGTTTAGCCAAGCGTGGGACGGAAGCTCGAGGCCAGGAAATTTGTCCTCTCAGCGTACAAGGACATTAATACAACAATCAATTACCAAACTAAAATATCTGTGCTAAACTCTTATTAATAAAACAATTATTCTTAAATCATTGTAATTAATAGTTATTTGATTGATTAAGGTATATAACACAGGCTAGTCCCATCAAACCACATGCACATTCATTAGAGAACACTTACGATCTTCTCATAAATAGATCATCATTGATCAAACCTGTGATCAATGCGATTCATTCCTTCATTCAATCTCTGTCTACTAATTAGGTAGGGATAATCTGCATCAACCAGTTTTCTACGTTATATATAGAATGCAGACTCTTATCCTATATTTTGAGCATCAACAAACACAGTAATTCTCAGATCCTCAATCCAAAGACTAAAAGTTATAAGCACACTCAATACTAAGTTACACAAAGAAATACACTATCCACACTCTATTCATATTGATGAATATTTACAGAAGAAATAGTCACACTCGATTGTTTCAGTTCTGCCCTTGCTCATCCATCCTATCTTTTCATCTAAATCTAACCCCCTCACTCATTCCAAAAGATTACAATTTATGCAAAATGCGGATTCATGAACCCATTTAGTTAAGATCCAGAAATCTCTCATTCTTCCCTAAAGAATCTCTTCACTCCACTCTTTTCTCAAAAAAATGCTAATTTAAGCTTTCAAATCCCTCATATCCTATTCAAACTAGATAATCTAACTACTTGGCCTAATCTCCACACAAGGAGGATCAATCAGCTACGTATACCCTTTTCTGCTCAGATGTTGACAACAAAAAAACACTCTCATACATTTAAATTAATAAAATTAATTAATCTCTTGTCTTCCAACCCTTTGTTAGCCACAACATGTGATCATACCATCACATTGCTGACTAGGTCTAAATGCTTTTGCATCAGACTCCCAAAGTTGAAAGTTTTCATGACCTCCTGGTCATGTGTTTCTTTTGTTGATCATCTAGTATCCCAAACTTTACTTTGTAACTGGTCATCACTTCCATCATGCTGTTGATTCATTTCTTCTGCCACTGTCACTTATGTTCTTCCAAGATTCCAAATCTTATGTTATTGCTGTCCACTTTCCTTGCTAATACAAATTTCTTTTGTTAATTTCTCTTCCTTGTTGTCTCTCTTCTTAACTGAATTCATCTTCCACACTTTCTCAACTTCCTCTTTACAATTTGTTCTTAGCTGAACTCCACTGGCATCTGTTTGTTGTACATTCTCCCTTACCATAGAAATTATGAAATTTATGTCCAATTCTTCTTCACCTCTATCATTTACAAATTGTTGTTTGTTCTCTACAACTTCCCTTTCATTATCATTAAAGATAATCTTTCCCTTTATCTTATCAGGTTCATCTAATAACTTTTCCAATAATTTGAATCTTCCCTAATCTCCAATAAGCATATCATTTGCATATGACTCCTCTTTCCTGTATAAAACCGAATTTCAGCCACAATTATCAGATTTAAAGTTACTATGGATTTCTTTCTCCATAGATAACTCTGCCATCAATTCCTTATACTAATCCTCTGCAAAATTTATAAAACTGTCAATAAATTTCAATTGAGCACTTTCCTGTTCATTACAGAATATTCCCTGTTTTGACACAAAAAAGTCATTCAACGATTCAAGAATTAAATTCTCCTTAAATATATCATTGTGAAGTATCCTTTCACCTTCTGTACAACTAATTAATGTTGTTTCATCTTCATCTACAACAAAAACAAAATTTTGGTCTTCTAAAGCTTCTTCATGGTTTACAAATTCATAAAAATAATCCACTTTAAAATCACAGAGTTCCTGAACTTCTGTATTTGTCAACATCATCATACATTCCTTCACATTTTCCACACTGTCTGGATTTTTTAATAAAGATACTTCATTCTAGTTATCATCACAAATTTCCATTTGTTTGTCTTCAGCTTCCTTAATCATGACAATTTCCCTGTCAATACCATCATTCTCAAAAGTATTAAATACATGCTCAAAATATCCTTCTATTTCAATTATTTCCTGAAACAGTTTCACTTCTTCATCAACATGCATAAACACGTTGTCCAATTGTTGTTCATCACTTGTCAAACCTAAAAATATACACATCATGTCAGTTTCAAAAATACAAGTCTCTTCATCTGAACTCTCATTGACCAGACCTTCATGCTCCTTTGAACTATTCAGATAGTTCACTAAGTTATTGAGAAATTCTTCCTCAACATCTCTGATTTCCTTTTCATCAAAGAAAACTTTTGGGACTGCAACATCGTGACTTTGCTTGACAATTTCATCATAATTTTGCATAACATCCCCCTGTCCTTCACAATTTTCTCCAACGCTCAGTTTATCCAAATAAGACAACAATGTCTCCTTCTCTTCTATGATAAGACTTTGATCTTTCAAAGATTTCCTTGACTTAACTTCTTCAATTGACTTCTCTATGTCAGCTTCACTTCTTTTTACTTCATAACCCTGCAATGCACTAGCTTCTCTCCCTCTATCCATTTTCTATTGGTTTTCTATCCATGTTAATATTCCTTCTAACATGATCCAATAAGTTTTCACTAAGAGAAGACACAACCATTTACTCATACCTTTTAATGTTCTCCACCAATCGAAGTCTTGAAAGTCTTCCTGCATCTCCTTTTCTGTTTTTATTGTCTCTACCTCTTTCACAGAGTCAATTTCATTTGGCTGCATACCTACAACTTTACATTCACACAAATAATTAATCCCAAAATTATGAGATTCTCTTGCCTGTGAAGATGCTACCAGCACCTTTCTCTCATGATGATCTGTATAGATCATCTCTTCGTCACTATCATCATTGTCATCACTGTCTCCTTCCCCTAGGAGAGATCCTTTCTCTGGTTCAAAAATGTATTCTACTCCTTCATCCTCAACTTTTCAAAGCATTAATTTCTCAGCAAACAATTCTCTAACAGGCCACTTAACTCTTTTCCCCACATAAATTCCTTGTTCCAAGTCTTCTCTGATTCTTTTATGTACCAGCTTCTTCAAATGACTGAGTTTTGCCTTCATCTTAACCAACTCTATGTCCATTTCTTTTTTACTCATTCTTTTGAGTCCAACTTCTTTGGCACTCTTTTTTCTATGTCTGTGACTTTTCTCTATACCCTTGTTGTGACTATCAATAGTCAATTCCATTTCTTCCTCTGGTGAAATTTCCTTGTTCACTAGTGAGCTGCAACTAGCCCTTTCTTTTATCTGTAACAAGTCTCCTTCATGCCTCACCAAACTTTTTTGAGTTTAGCCTTTTGGCATCTATTGGTTCTTTCCTTGAACCTTTCACTAACTAGCAATTCTACCCAACACTCCTCTTGCTAGAATTGTTATCTTTAAGACAAACCTACCCATAATCACAATTGTAGAGCTGCCTCAACAACTTCTACCCAACTGTAGTTCGAAGTTGTTCTCAGCTTCTCTTGAACACTCCTTGTTCTAGGCCGCTGCATCTTCAATTGCACACTTCCTTCTTTCATTCAGTAATTTCATCTACTGTTGGGTATTGTCACCATTACTCATCTGATAGTTCTTCTTACTTCATCTTCTTTAACATAGCTCATGTGCTATGATGCTGATACAATTCATTCTACCTTCCAGCAATTTCGCTGCTTCCTTTGACCTGTACGATCTTATCTCAAGATACATCAAAGTACCTTTCAAACCTGCCAATTTTTCTTCAAAGATGTCTTAGAACTAATTCCCATTCCATTAGTTAAATCTTTGCCAAATGATTCATATGTTCACTATTTCATTTAAACTTCTCCATTCAAAAGACTCCATACAGTCAACAACTATTCTTCATCTTACGATTAAGGTTCAATTTGAAATTCACCTATCTTTACAAATTCATAACACACTACAAATTCCTTCTGATAATCTGTTGTAAGCAAATCTTGCCTTGCTTCTACAAATTCCAAAATTCATTCCTTGTAGTGGTTCTTCTTTCAGATCTATTAAACCCAATCTCTATTCTTTCAACCATCAATATCATTGTCTTCAACAATACTTTAAGCAATCATTAATCATTAAAATTCTTCAAATCATTTAAATGATTTCAATCATAGCAATCCACTCTTCTATTTGACTTTAAATTCCAAACCTTCTACTTCAATTTTGCTTTCAAATCAAACCAATCATTCAATCAATTTACATGGAAATTTCATTTGTCTAAAATGAAATTTTCACTCCTTGTTGTTCTTCAAACATCCAAACAAATCTCTCTGCTGACAGAGGATTCACCTTTTCCCTATTCTGATCTTAGTGTCCTTTGCATTAAATTCTTTTGAGATCTGATTTTGCTTTGATTGTTCTAACATGCAGATATCTCCAATCTTTAACATTTTTTTTTTTTTTTAACATAATATGGTGTTGTTTTATATTCCAAAAAAAAGTTGAGGCTGAACTCCTGTGTTACAAAGATTTATGCCCAGGAAGCAAAGAGAGGAAATGTTGTAAGGAAGACAAAATTCCTCTTTGTTCCTACCATTTCTGACTTTGGAAAAACCTAGACAAGTGTAGATTCTAATGAACTGAAACAACAGAAAACAAGATTTACAAGGCATGCTCAATCTATGTTAATGTGGCTGATCTGTTGAGATGTAGATTCTTCGGGCTTGTTATCAGCGTTAGCATTCTCGAAGCTTGATGAGCTGGTATTAATAGTGTTCCTGTTTTCCATCATAAATTTCAAGATTTCGATGGATTCCTGTGCATGACTGCACTTGTTGGAGAGATCGTTGAACTGCTCTTGGAGTAAAGAGATTCTATGGAGGAACAAGTTGAGATCAGCTTCGTACTTGTCAGTGGTGAGCTGAGCATGATTGTCGATCTTGGCATCCAAAATCTTCTGATGGGTACGAATTTGCTCCAACTCGGCCTGAAGCTCGGCGCAATGGAAACAGTCTTCACTTCTTGCCATTGTTGTAGACTGAATTTGATACTTGGAGTGTTGTGAAGGCTAGGAAGCTGAATGAAGCTGAAGCTGCCTAACTTGGATGCTCGAAGCGGGAGCTATTAAGTCCACGAGACAAGGAAGGGGAAGTGGAGAAAGGGGGGGCGACTCAACACAGAACTGAGAACAGTCTACAAGCTCAACAAGAGCAAAGAACATAGAGAAAGAAATAAGCAAAATTAGGGAGGGAGACTCAAAGGGAGAATGAGGGGCGACAGGCTCGATCTCAGGCATGGGAAGAAGACAAAATACAAGAATGAAAGGAGGGAGGGCGTATAAGTAGGGAAGGAATAACAAAGGGCTTGACAAGGGAATGTAAGGAGAAGCAGAGGAAGGGAGATGAAGGAAATCACAGGAGAGGGAAGGACGAGACAAGAGGGATGGGCGACAAGATGGAAATCGGCTAAGTAGATCATTGCCAGCGATTTGATGGGATATTTAAGATGTTGCCAAATATCAAGAAAGAAAAAGCCCATGTTTCCCTGGTGGCTTAGGAGCTTTTCTATAAGGTTCAAAAGGAATGGCGGGGGAGATTTTGTGGTAAATATAAATATTTTTCGTTTCTGTTATCTTGTGCCAGATTAATTCCAAATTATGAGTTGGATATTAAGTTATTATGCTGTTCACTGTAAATGCGAAATTAATGCCAGATATACTTTAATCAGTATTGATGAAATTATTTTCATAATTATTAATATCGCTAATTTTTTTAATTTTATATTTTATTTTATTGCTTATAATATGACACTTATTATCTATTTTAAGTTGTAAGGCAAATTTTACCCGCAAGGATAATGTAAAAAAGAAATATTTTGAAAGTAAAGATTCGTAATTTTTAAAATAGATGGTTTGTAATATTATATTTTGTATTTTTTAAATTTACAACACAAATTTTACCATTAGTAAAGACAGGGAAGGAAAAAAAAAAAAATTAAGACAGTAATGTTTTGTTGGTTGGATACTTGGTCTTCTAACCATTTTGGTCGACAAGAAAAGGCCCAAAGTTTATCCCTAGGAACCTTGTCAAAGGCTTTTATGAAATCAACAAAGAAACAAAAGGCTTCTTCCTTTTTATCCCAAATGTTTTCAGTGATGTGCCTTAAAGTTATACCATAATCAACTGTGGAATTTTTCGGTCTAAAACTTGTTTGACCTTTAGCATGTTTGTCTCTTTCTTCTGCCCACTTGCTAATTTTATTTTCTAACATGCTCCCAAATAAATTTGCAAACAAGGGGGTTATCATTATAGTCCTATAATTGGAAGGATTATTGACATCACCACTCTCGAAAATAGGTATTGCCAAACTAGTTGTCCAATCAAATTTAGTGAGTTAGATTCAAATTTCGTTGAGTTGAGCCATTTGGACTTGTTTCATATTCATTTCGACGAGGTAAATGTGTCTTTCCAAAATTCTAGAACAACGAACCAAATTGAAGTGGATGTCCAAAGTGGGTCCCTTATCCAAGACAAGAACACATATCTGCAATCCAGCGCTTGTGTAACTCAACATACGAAGAATGATCCAGACTACCATATTCCCTCATACTAAACTAGATGAACACCATGGTCCACTTGAAAACAACTACTCATTTTTAGGAAAAATCGTGGCCATAGGTCGAGGTCACATTGGCAAGAAATGACACGGTTCTAATTTATAAACAAAATATATATATTTTCACCAAAATCCAGCTATACAATTTCAAGAAAGAATGTGAATTTTTGTTGCTTAAAATACGATTTTGAATGCATAAATGGATTCAACACCCTGAAAATATTTTAGGACACTCGAATTCTATAAATTAAACAATATAAACTCAAGTTTTTAAAAATCTCTACAGGATTTTGGTTAAAATGAACCAAAAAAAATGTAATGAAAAAGCCATTTCATCTATAAGTTATACTACACTGCAAGAAATTTCTTTGGGCTTTGGGTGTTGATTTGGAGAGCATAAACCCATGTCTATCATCAAGGCAAGTTTGACGTGGGCAAGTAAGGCTAAGAACCTTGAGTTGAGTAATCAAAGCTATTTGGGGTGAGCGCTAGTCATGAGATTTAAAAGTGGGTCAAGAGAAATGACACATGTAGGGGTTAACGCCCCCACCAAGGAAACTACAATGACAAAAGGGAGGCTTCAAATAGAGTGTCGACCAATGGGAATTTTGGAGGGTTGTGTAAACATGAGACATGCTTGTAGGGTCAGAATGGAGGAACCAAGGGGGTAATCAAGAGCATCCTATGAGGTTGCATCAATTGTGTAGGCCACATAACTTAAATTTGCAATTCCAACATTTTTTTGTTGAATTTTGAATAAAATTGACTGAAAAATTTACTTGAAAAAAAAGGGGTTAAAATATAAGAATAGTAAGACTATACAAAATATTTTAGACATAATTTTTTTTTCAACTGCGTTATGTAATATATACATAGTTGGCATTGAATTGTCTACTTAACATGACTAGTAAAACATCTTATATATGGCCTATATTGTTCACATTAAAATGTTTATTTTTCTTATAGTATATTTTTAAATACATATCAATATTATTTAACTCTACATATAGTAATGTTTTACTTATGGATCACATTAAATTTTATTTTTATTATTAATCTTTTTAAAATATCACCATTGATCTTATTATGAATTAATTAAAATTTATTACTTTCAATCACTTCTTCTCTCTTTATACAATGATATGTTTTATTATAATTAACTTTTTAAAAAAATAATTTTCTTCTTATTTTTTATATAAATATATATGAAGTTGATATTGAGATATTTAGTTACTATATATATTCAAATAGTTAATTTAAGTCTTATATTAAAATATTTTTAAAAAGCTCGAATGTGAGTTCGCTCAGAAGACTTGGACTAGTTTCTTAGCCAGTCTGAACGTTAGATCTCCAGCGAACTGTTCAATCACAGAAATGTTCTTGTCCTGGAAAGCCAGATATCCCCATCGTATTGCCGCCAAGTCCCTCTGGTCCAAGGTGTGGGTTGCAGTCCCGAAGTATGTATGCTGGAAAGTGTGGCTCTCCCGGAATGAAATTATCTTTAACCAAACAGAAACATCAGCCGAAAAGGTCGCAGAAAAAGCCAAGAATCTTCTAATAGAGACATTGAGACAGTCCAGTGCAAGAGATAATACCTTAAGAGACGAAGAAAGAGCATGGCTGGGGGACTTCACTCCCATAATGAGTCCTTCTTCTGTCTCTCGTCCTCCCCTCAAGGAAAATTGGCAGATCCGTGACAATGCAGAAGGCTTCCAGAAGTGGTGGAAATTACAAGGTAAATGCACTATATTTTTTGACGGAGCCTCAAAAGGCAATCCAGGTAGGTCAGGGGCGGGGGGGATCATTTACTTTCCGAATGGAAGCAAAGAGTGTTTCAGTTGGGGCCTCGGAATAAAAACTAACAATCAAGCAGAAGTCCTTAGCCTCTTGAAAGCCTGTCAACTCGCCAGGGGAAAAGAACCTGAGACAGCAGTGTTCGGAGATTCAGAACTGCTGATCAAAGCCTTAAGGAAAAACAAAAGGCTCAATGATCCTGTTCTGAACAAACAGATTCTAAGAGTGAACAGACTCTTGAAGGAATTCCCTTCAGTCCAAATCTTCCATATTCTCAGAGAATTGGACTCAAAAGCCGACTCTTTGGCAAACATCGGATGCAACCTTGAAAAAGGTATGATAAGCATAAACTCGGGTGAGGCGAAAATGGTTGTCATCCCCTAATCAGAGTTGTGAGTTAGGAGAATTTCTGCCTCTGTCTGAAAGGAATGTGTAAGGTCTGCTGGTTTGTGAAAAGAGTAGGAGGTTATCAGCTCTTCGATCTTATTTCCTCCTTGCAAGAATCAGTTCTCAGTCACTCCCTCATCCAGGGGAGGCGTTGTTATCATCTCAGGTCTGGAAATCAGAGGTTAGGTGCGCAGTCTGCCATGAAATCGAACTCACATTGCTTAAGAAACAACCCTCATTCACTTGACGGGACGCCGGGCTCTGGGATTCTGCAATCTGGCATGATTATGTAACAAAGAAGTGGCTAGCTTCGTGTGTTCTTTTCCTTTAATCTATTATGTTCTTCCTTAATCCATCACTGCTCTCAACCTATTCTGATTCGTAGGAAGTGGCAGATTCCAATCAGCTGCAGTGCAAATTCTTCAAGCCTGAGTTGCAAATATGCTAATACGAGTTTTCGAAATTTCTCCCTTCTGGCAAAGAAACAGGGGTGGCGATATCAATTCACAGGTCCAGGATAAAGAAGAGAGGCGTGTTGTTTGTTATGTAATAGAAATCCTCAATGCATTCTCTATGTTAAATAATCTGCTCTTAGCTTGTTCAAGCTCGAAGGGAGGGCAGTTGAACTCAAATTCTCTCATAGATTATTCTCAGTAGCAGAATTTGCCGAGAACAGATCAAGACATGTAAATCTGCTTTGACCTCGGTCATCCATGAATAAAAATACCCGTTTTGGTT